>JADNRV010000580.1:0-23821 GCA_015499995.1 Flammula alnicola
CTATTGCCTTCGGCCCTCGGGGGTCAATCCAGCTGCCTTGTCCGAACCACAAACTATCAATCTAAGTATCGTCCTCTTGTCTTCATATTTTTCAGGGCAATATCTGTCGAAGAAGGAAAGAAAACAGATACTTTTAATAATGTCGAACCACGAATCCGTCCCAAGTAGTGACGTTGAGTCATCACGGCTGGCAAATCGCAAACTTCGCGCTCTCACATCCAGGCAGGAGCGGAACCTGGTAGACTATCTGGACGAGCACTTCTTGCAGCTTACTCGAAATTTCAAGAAACGGTTCGTCTATCCCCCTCTCTGGTTCATTTTTGACATGGCTTACCTGTGTTGTTTCACCAGGTCAGAGGAATCGTCCACATTAAAAACGCTTTCTACCTACATCGAGGCAGTCCGACAACTCTTGGTTCTTATTCTCCAGATTCCTCCCATAGATCCATCCACAAGCCTTCGGACGGCCTACTTACTTCATCTCACTGGCGACGCGCTCGGTTCCATTCCAGGCTATAGACTCGGAACAACGAGTGTCGTTGTTCGCTCCACACTTCAAGATCTAGTGGATTTTCTTGACGACCTGGATCAAGCGTGGATTGCCGTTCTCAAAGGACAAGCATGGGATCCAGAATCAGCGGAAGGGGTTGATATTACTCTCCCAATCGAAATTGACGTAGAAATGTCAAATTCCACCTCGGACTCGAACGCAAATGGAAATGGAAAAGATTCACCTCCAAAAATTATGAAATCCACCCCTCCAAATCAAACCGACCTGACTCGCCTACGGAGTTTACTTCTTTCGGGAGAATCGGCCTTGGAAGAATGGTTGACCAACGAACGCGGTCAGGTAGATGAAGAGAGAGGCGACGATCTCGGAGATGTCTCAGGCATGCTGGCTCGTATGGGCCTGCTTGATGCCTTCGATTCTCTCTTCGTCCGAACCCTTGATTTTTTGGGAGGGTTTGCAGGAGACGTCTCGCGGAACGTTGTCGATCCCGAACCGGAGGGTATGATGGAATGAAAGGACCAACGATTGAATTCGTACACCCTCCTACAGCAACACACTCCTATGGCAGCAACGAGGTCACTTCCCTCCCATTCTAGGAAAGGTCGATTACTGGCACATGTCATTCAACAATTGCAACGAGTTTTACGTTCCGTAAAACCTATGACCAGCAATGCAGCCTTCGAATGAGCGTAGAGGATCTCAGTGACGCCCATAAATCAAGATATTTTTATCCCAAGACGTGATGCAAACATGCCAGCCCCGGACATGATTAACCCCTCTTCCTTTTACCGATGTTATCCATTCAGTCCGGCCTTTGGCAGAAACCTGCAGAAATGGAAAGCCGGGTTCGACTTCATGGCACGTGACCTTTAATAGGACTGTTTCAAGAACTTTGTTCGTTCAGCATTCAACGCCCAACTCGCGACTTCTTTCGCATAACTTCATCTAATCCACTACGCAGAAGAAGGTGAGTTTTATTTCTTGTCTGTATGCCGTCTTGAAGGCTAATCAACAAATCAGATAGCCATCAGCCAGGCTTGTTTTCGAACCATACACGAGGCAGATGTCAACCGATCAACTAAGACACAAATCAAGCAAAGTTGGACAAGATATTGCAGAAGAAACGAAATTAATGAGGCGGAGCGCGAAGCTTTATTGCTCCAGATTGAAGAGCTCGATGCAAAAATAATCGGTGCCCAGGCCGAATACGGTGCCAGGGTTAACAGCGATATACCTATTCTGACCCTCCCGACCGAGATTACTCGCCTGCTATTTCAGTACGCTCTTGCAGAAAATTTCGAGGATGAATCTCGAGTGAAGGCGGACGAGGATGGTGATGAAGAGGACGAAGAGAGCGATGAAGAGGACAAATAGAGCGATGAAGAGGATGAAGAGAGCGATGAAGAAGACAAGGAAAGCAAGGAGATTGCAACGGATTCTCTGATAGAGGTCGTCATTTCGCACGTCTGCCACCAATGGCGATCGATCTCCGTCGCAATCCCGGAGCTGTGGACAACCTTCTGCTACGACGGTCCTCGCGCGAGCAAAGTTCCGCTGGATCGACTTGACGCATATTTGCAGAGATCCGAAAACCGATTGCTGGAGCTATGGTTCAAATTTAGGGGTGCGGGGAAAGATGAAGGCCATCTCACGATGTTGGAGAAGGCAATAACACATGTCGCTCGCTGGCAACGCGTTACTATCATATCAGACAGGAAAACCCCTATCCTCCGCCTTCTTCCTCAGTTGCGCTCTCTGCATGCGCCCAACCTCGAGTATTTCGCCATGTGTCCTGACGTGCATGCAATCGAATCAGCCTCACCTACGAAACTTCGACCTCTTATCATTGGAGGAGGCGCGCCCAAGCTAACTTCTGTGTGGATGGACGGCTCGAGTCCTTACACCTGTCTACCACCATTATCCAACATCACGACTCTTCCTATTGAAAAGGTCGTATACGCATTGGACCCCAAACTTTCCTGGCCCGCTTTCCTCGGCATACTATCTATACCGACTTTAACCAACCTTTCCTTGGTTGGAGGAACATTCGAGCTTCCACATTCATTTCCTGAGATCGATCACGTTGCCATGAACAACCTCAAACATCTCCGCTACAGCAGCTGCGACAACATGGGTAGGCTGCTGGCAGTGTTGAGAGCCCCATTGCTCGAGACCCTCATCATCCAGAATTCTCGGATTGCGTCGTTGATGATAGCCCTAGAATTACCGGTCCCATTCCCATCATTGCGCTCTCTCTGGCTTGTAGGGATTCCGCCTCCGTATATATCGGAAGCGAGCGATCTCGTTCACAAAACCTGTTTTGCAACACACGTATTCATCTCCCATGAGACTGTCAATAAGAGCTTCTTACGGAGCATGGACGCCCTCCCTACAGAAATGGACGTGAAATGTTGGCCCAACTTACAAGTTCTCACCTGCAACCTGCCCTGCGCTAAATGGATATACACGTACCTGAGTGTCGCAGAAACGCTACCAAGCAAGTCATGGACTCTCCGGGTTGCGGGAGAGCACATCAGTCGCTGGAGAGAACATTACCCTGGGCCATTCTCGGCTCTAGCAAAGATCTGTACGGTGGACGAAATAGACTCTCAATTAGATATCGTGGATAGAACTTGGCCACCTTATGAAGGTAACATTGGATATCTAGTTGACGACAACGATCCTTTCCGGATCACAACTTTACATTAGTGCTTTCCGGTATCTTTGTAGATTCACCGCATCGTTAACTCCTCTGAACGTACACGGTAGTGAAGGTTCAGTAGCCAGTACGATTCAGTCGGCGTTTTGATGTGACGAAAAACATATCCAAGTTTCAATCCGAAGATTCAAAACTATATTCAGGAAGGTTATGCTACTGACAGTTCAAGTTAAAAATTTCATGCATAGAGGTGAAGAGGCGGGTGTTAAAGTCAAACTTTTCAAACACCCTATCAATGATGGTATTGTAGGTCAACTCGTGGAGGATGGGACGAGTCCGAGACCTGTAAAGACGGTTCAGTGAACACTTTCACACTGGAAGGAAAGAGCGAAAACGCTACCGATTTTCAAGTGGATTAATGTGTTAATAGCGATCCTCCTGCTTCATTGTGTAATCAAACTTGAATGCCTGACTGTTGAGAAGACCGCGAAAATTCTTTCGCACAAACTCCTCGAGACAACCCCTCCAGTCTTCGTCATGGTCTTCAATGTCGCTGGGTTCAGTGTCTGGCCCAACAAATGGGGGAGGGTAGCGGAAGTCAAATACAATACGTCGCGCCACGGGTCCATGCAACTGAACTAAGGCATCTTTAAGTATTGCCCAGTCTTCGTGAAAGTACGAAGTTGGGCGAGTTGCATGCATGTAACGGGTGTCATATGACTCGGAATCATCATCGCTGTTCTCGTCTTCCGATTCAGAGTTGCCCTCGTCCTCGTCCTCGTCATTGTCGCTGCTATCTAAGACTATCTTGTATGATCCCAAGATAAAATATGATTGTAAGCTCGTCTAGTGTGGTTCTGGATTTGGACATTGTCTTAAGAAGCGAGCAAATTTCAGAGGAACCAATTGGCAATTCGACCACAAGCGGCACCTCCAGTGTTTTTAACATGGAGAAAATGGATAAATCAATTGGCCCGGGAAATGGCTGGCGAACTAGAGTTGCAATATCTGATAAGCTCGCGAACATACAGAGCCACGAAGGAGAGAAAGAAGAGACAAACAAACATACCGTTGCCGGGATAGCTCCAGAAACCCCATGACAAGTGCCTCAGCGAGTTTCGAGCGATGTTCATGACCTCCCAGACTGCCTGAAGGTCTTCCTCATCATTGTCTGCACCTGCTCGAATGTGTAAGCCATTCAGACGACGCAAATCCAGCAATGGATGCATAGGGTGGAAAAGTCTTTCGTGAAGTTTTGTCTTGGAGTATTGCGAGAGCCCAAGGGATAGGAGTTGCGGCTGCCGCATGCTACCAGGATTTGTTCCGGCGTCCATCGTCGAACATGCCTGAAGATGAACACGATTAAAATTGAGCGTCCTGAGGTTAGAACAAATTGAAAAGAGAGCGGGTGGGATATTGTCGACATTTTGAAGGTCCAGCGTTGTGAGCTGGGATAAGAAACAAGGGTCGCGAGGATGCCGCTGTGTTTGAAGCAAAGGGAATATCCTTCCCCAATCCAATAATTCTGGTCCAAGAGAATAGGATCTGCCGATCAGAAAGAGCGATTTTAGGTTCGGAAGAATCTTGAGAAGCTTTTTAAGGCTGCTGTCTTGTATCTGGTCTACCACGCTCGCATAAGGGGAAACCCATAGCTGTAGACGGCCGACATAAGATGCAATCATTGGAAATCGTCGAAAATGAAGGTACTGGGGCAGAAATTGATCCTCGGAATCTTTCCTTGACAAGACGAAGAAGTGAAGGCTTGAAAAGATCCATTTCTGGGACTGACGACGGAACGATGTGCACGTCAGCGAACAGGCCTTTAGATCTTGCAGGCGTGTAGTATGGTCGTTTGATCCAGGTGGCAGGTCAGCCAGTTGGTCGATGATGTTGTCAATAATTTCTTGAGAAAGGATGGTCGTAATAGATGGGGGTGTTAGACCTGTAATGCACGCATTTATGAAATTTTGAGTATCAAATCATTACAGTGTACTCACTTCTGGCCATTGTTCTCGATAATCTTTTGGGCTGCCTGACTGATCTGCCCTTCATTCTGGACAAATAAAATATGCAGGTTTCAAATTAGGTTCTTAGTAAACTGTCGTTGGCAGTTAAAACAAAGGTTTAGTTGGTGGTGCTGATGGTGAAAAGTGTGCACAATAGTATGTTGGAGGGTCACCAAAGGGTAACAAGTAGTGGCCGCGGAATCCATTGACCTCAAAAGGTAACAGATGTCAACAAAGCGCATTCGCGTTGAAACATGTCGCTGTGAACCTGGTTTGACCACTATTCTGTGCAGCATTGGATGCTCCCTCAATCTCCCCCATCTCCAGCTTAGTAAGTGGAAGGGTCTTCGAAATGTGAATCCAGACTACTTAATTTCCTTGTCACATAGATTATATCGGAAACGGAAGCACGCGATGCCAAGTTGCCACATCTACGGAAAATCCAACAGGAGCAAGAAACAGAATGCGACGTTTTGGTCAAGTAACTCAAGGAAGTCAAAAGCTGAATTTTGAAGACCAAGATCGAGTACGCTAGGATATACAAATGGGCATATACGAGCTCTTGCCCTCCCGGCTGAAATCGCATGCGCAATCTTGCGGCTAAAATCCTTCTCCTTTTCGAGTTTCCTCAGTCACAGAGGATCGGAGAAAAGCGGAAATAAAACTCTCGCATATCTGTCGGTTACGGCGCCCCTTTGCCCTTACATTTCCAGCATTATGGTCTACTTTCGCCTATGATGACTGGGATCCATTGCGCCAGCTGTTTCCGATCGATTGTCTTTCAGCATATCTGGAGAGATCACAAAGTCAACCATTATAGATATCTCGCTCAAGATTAATTATGGCCCCGAACTCACAGACCTTTCAGCTGATCGCCACATGGTGGACGTACTGGTATCACAGGCATCACGCTGACGCCATTTCCCTCTGCACATTGACCGACCGTGGTCCGCTCATCACCTTTTTGCACGGCTTCAGAATGTTTCCACCCAAAATCTCGAATTATTAGAAATTTACGCGCGCAACTACCAGGTATCCAATGCAACCAATCGACAAGAACCGGCAGTCCTTCGCCATGGCTTCTGAGGAGGCACACCACACCCATATTAACCACGGTCAGAATGGATTCCTGTTCTTTTATGGCTTGTATGTCACCAACTAACGTTACGACGCTTCCAGGGTTGCTGGCCTTAAAAAATTGCTGTTTGATTACTGCTTGTTTCCCATAGACCCACTCGTCGCGCGTACCGGTGATGCCGACTATTCCCCACATGACTATGAGCTCTTCGGTGACGATTCTCCCTTTCTCCTTCCTCATGGAACAAGCTCTGTCTATCATCATCTCAGGTAACGAGGGCCAGTCTTCTAGCAGGGTTATCAATGATACGGTTGAACACTTCCTGGCAACTTTTTTTTTGATCATTCCTTGAGGCTTATGATGCACATATTCTCAGTACCTGGCCTTGTAGAATGCCGCTTCACAGAGTTGAATCGGTACTGCCAATTGGCACTAGATGAGGATCCAAGCCCGAAAAAAAAATGACCCAGAATTATGGAAAAAGGCGGTTTTTTTTTGGAAAGAACATCCTTCGACAATATTGGTATTGATTTTACACCTTGGCCTCCTCATCACCCTACGATCTTTCATATTTCTGAATATCTTTTCCTTACATATGAATGAGCTGACGATCTTATGTTCTATGATTTGATCACATTGATTTGACGTGGATAATTTTCATAAACTTTGACGCACATTCACTAGAAATCTAACAGTGATTTTTTCGTTACGTTCTCAAGTCTCAACCGAGGAATATAGCATTAATTGCCTAAGAGTTGCTGCTTGAGGCGAGACATAATTAGTGGCGTTATTTCGCAAGGCTGAAGCATCTTGCTTTCTTCTGTTATTGAATGTTTTCCCAATTTCTCCCTCTCGCGGAAGCGCCTTCTGTGGAGAGGCATGTAAAGTACATATTATAAAACTGAGCGCCGGTGAAGGAACTCACAGTCCTCAATTGTGTGCATCCAGGTGTCCTCCGCTGCTCCGATTGATATTGGTAACCCGATGCCATCGACAACACACGTACTTACAAAGGATATACAGTTGTTGCTTGAATGGAAGACCTTCGCCCTAAGACTTCCACGCAGTCTTCAGCCGTACATCATGGCGACTATGATGATAAGGGTAAGAAGAGATCTTTCTTGACATTAATTATGCGAGCAGGCATGACTTGCTTATTGCTCGACAAACGTTCCTGAAGCAAGGACTGTACGCAAGGATTCGGCCAAAGCCAGTTTTAATCAAATGCTTGCTGTCGCTTCCTACTCTAGGCAGTCATAGGCCGAGTGCATCCGGCGGAGGACTAACGGCGTCGACGTGAGAGACGAGAAAAAGCCTGAAAATAGCCAGTGGATGACTTTTATACACATAAATCCTTCTTTCCTTCTATCATTCGAATACAGCGCCCACATACACAAACCCCAAGTGTCCCGTGGCCAAGTTTTAAGCTCCAGGGGGCCTCAAGGCTCCGCAGCGAGCTCAACTATTATAGTTCAGTCAAACTAACTCCCGCTTCTTGGGCGCCAATCATCAGTCACCCAACCAGGACGGTCTTATCGTACAAAAAATGTCGAGAGAAATTGCGCCAACTGTCAACTTGGCTCTATCTTCTCTACTGATTTTAAGAGGAAGTAAAGGAAGGCACAACCCGCTGCGTCCAGTGGTATCAATGTCCTTCGTCCATATGATCATAGGTGTTTTGAAAGTAGTAGCGGTTGGGATGTCAAATGCAACACGCATCAGTTGGCATGTGGCCCATGGGCCAATCTATCGGAAAGAAAACTCACTGCGGCTTGCTGCAACAGGATCCTTAGAAGCAAAGAAGTGGCTTGTGACCTGATGTTAACTTGACAGGCACCCATGAATGAATGTATGGATACTTCCGCAAGCTGCAGCCACGGTTGCTGGCTTTGGCGTATCTCTGCGGCCTTCTAGCTCTTAAAAGAGGCATCTCCACAGGCAATTGAGCCAGAAACCATGAATGCCCTGCTTCTCATCGCAAGCGGTACACTACCAATTGTTCTAACACTGCTATATCAACGCAGTGTCTTCACCTTCAAGAAAAAGGCGACTTACGATCGTTTAGTCCACAGAGTAAAAGATATCCTCCATCCATCTAGTTTGACGCTCCAAGAAATGCTCTATGAACGGGCGGAGTCGAACCAGAGGCTGATTAGAGCCCTTGGGCTTTCCAATACCTTCGTTAGCGCAGAAGAAGCAGTCCACAAGGACTTTGTTACGCGCGCTCGTCGTCTCCTGAGCGCTGCTCAGCGAAAGGGCTGGCACCATTTTCAAACCATAGCCCGCGAAGCGGCACAGTGGCAACTCCAGTGTTCTCAACAACCCTTCGACTCTCTCATCCAGAACATAACCCTTGTCACCATCCTCGCAGGTATATTGGGAGTTGAAGGCCCAATACAATCTTTTCCGCATGAGGATATCGCCCTCGTTGCCAACAACATAACAGCACTCTGGGCGCTTTCCAAGAAGCCAGATCCTATCCCTTCACACCTTCTCGAACAGCTCACAGAGCACCTGCGGCGTCTCGTTCCTGATGAAGAAACGTTCCCGGTTCCGTTGGACTTCGTCGTTCCTGCTTGGGAGACGCTTTGGCGCGTCGTGGCAACCACAGTCGCATATTCGCATGACAACGACGAGATTCGAGGAGCGTTTGCTGCTTTCAGCGCCTGCCCAACTGACGAAACTTTTCGAGGTGGCGAGGCAAGCGGGAATGTGGATGTGAAGAGTGTCATCGCCGAAGCCATGCGGCTCCACCCGCCATCGAAGCACATCGGTCGATCCACACAGCGCGAGTGGTGTCCGCCATTCGTCGCAAGATGGCTTCCATCACGCATTATTCGAGTTAACCAAAATGCAGACATTGCGGCGCTGCTGCGAAGCGACGATGTATGGGGCCCAGATGCGGACGCATTTCTTCCTCGCCGACATGACCCGCAGCACATCCTTCCCCAGCAAAGGGAAACTTTGACGTTTGCATTTGGACATGGTCCACTCCGTTGTGTCGCCGCCTCCTGGGCTCCAATGGCCGCGGCTGTCATCTCAGGGGCCGTACTCGACCATATAGGTTCCAGTGGACATGTGTTGGTGACTGGTCCACATATAGGTGGTCGAGCAGGTTGGAATGGTTGGTTGTTGAAGAAGGCCGAATGAAGAGGTCCTGTAAAATAAAAAAAATTGCAAGGTTGGTGTAGCAGATACGTACTGGACCAAATAAATATTACAAACTGAATTTCACCGCCAAGGTATTTCAGCTATGCTAGCGCCAACCACCGTTTCTGCTTCATGAAGTTCGACCATGCAGAACATAGTTAAAAGAATACGAAGAAGGCATGAATAATCGTCTTCACACAAAGAGCGATGGCAAGCCATATCCACTTAACAGCGGAGCACTCTTCTGTTCGTCGGCCATACTTTGGAGCAAGGGCTCTCGGATCCAGTGTTTCTTGAATGCACTGAAATGAAAAAGTTTTTGATGCGTCGGTGTTCTGGTGTGCGTTCAACCAAGTCTGCGAAGGCATAGAGTTGAGCATGTCCAATGACAGAGACGAATTGAAATTACTTCTTTTTACTATTAGAACTTGATTAGAACCATCCCATTAAGTAGAGAGCATGGAGCGAGCAATCTTTCTCTAGGCCCGGAACCAGCGAACAAACAAAGCCAAACCTGGTTGCACAAATCCTATCAGTAACTTTCTTAAACGCCGGATCTCTTACTCATTCCTGCTACTAGATATATTTTGTGTCTAAAAAATTGCAAATTCGGTGTATCTTTATGGCTTTGAGCCTCGACAAAAGCATTGTTGGACGCCCGGCTTCGATTACCCGGCCCGGCGGGAACCTCCGAGTTTGTCTCGTGGGGACACGGCTACAGCTTGACATGGAACGTATCGGTCTTAGGAATTTTACTAGGGTTGCGAGGTCTCAAGTCAACTTCTGAGTTCTTCAATGTCTCGTTCGACTCTCTTGTTAGACGACTCTATGACTTGGTAAGAATATGCAGTGTCTTGTAGCCTATCACTCTGCAGCTGACCGCTACGCAGATCAATCCAGTTAGTGTTCCTCGCTACACCCTCACAACACTGCCTCTCGAGATTATCGTAGAGATTATGAAGACTCGCTATTGAACATCCGCCAGGTGAGACTATATCATCCACCATCTTTATTTCCAGGCTCATGCTGTTGTCCGGACATGCAAGCATCTCAAAGTTGTGTCGGGCACCAGTGGTGTTTGGATGAGCCAATATCGTCAATACGTAGCTCAGCGCATGAGCTCAGCGCGTTTAGAGAAACCACTGGACTCGTACTTGGTGCAGGAATTGAAGCGCTGGGTATTGGTTAGAAGGAGCGCTGACGTCAGATGGAGGTGCGAGGATATGAAGTTCAGTCGGAAGCGCTGGATAAAGCAGCAGGAGGTTGGGGGGGCCTGTCTCGTTCCAGGAGGCCGATGGCTCCTTGTTGGTGGTTGGGACGGCTCCGTGACCACATATGATCTCGACGCATCAACCGTAACAGGAAGACCTTTGATAACGCGAGATGACCAGGATGAGCGGAAGCCCGTACAAGACATGGCCATTAACATCGACTCGCCAAAACAATCTCACAATCTCACATTTACCATGACTCTGTCACCAGCCGTGTATCCCAGTAAGATTCGCAATATCTGCGATGGGACATGACTGATCTTCATCAGCGTCTTTTCCTCACAAAATTCACACCTGGCGGGTCACTCTAACGGGCCATAGTACCGAGGCACGGTTAACAGCGAATCACCTTTGCTCGATTCACATTCAAACCCATTACAATACCGGCATCACGGGCATCGCAATTCATAAGAATATATTTGCACGAATTCTTCGACAAGGCCGCTCGTATATTGAAGTTTTCGATTGGAAACGATCAACATCCTCGCCACATTGCAAAGACATCATATTTCCAGCCGTGAAGATCGTTCGTTTATACTTTTTGGTTTCTGCATTCGCTGATACATACCAATCTTCAGGACGCTGTCCGCCTTCTTCCAGACGATCGACTTCTGGCATTTTGCGATGCAAAAACGATGATATATAGCTTCGTCCCTGTTAGAGTGGACGTTACTGCTCCCACCATTGTTCCACATGTCGCAGAACCACTGTGGGAGCTACCCTTTGGCGCAACGCGAGCAGACCGTGGTGCATTGTCGGAAGGGTTCTCAGATGAGATCGTTGTCAAGGGGAGAAATCTTCATGGGCTCACCATTCCACACAATAGGCACCAAGCGCCTCACTTTCGTCAGTTGATGGAGTTTGACTCGCCGAGGGACCCGACTTATGCCATTGGATTCGAGAAGGCATTCATTCAGCACATGGATCGGTTAACCACACGCCTGAGCTTTTCATGGGAAGAGGGAGAGGCTGAGAACATGGGTTCATGCCCTGCGAGCTCCTGTGTTCGCGTTACTTCCAGAGACTATATCACAAAGTGTAATGGAGTTCGACTACCAAGTACAGGATTTGATGGATGGTGTTTGGGTCGTTGACACAGCTATTCTTTACATGGACGGTGATGTACACCCATAGCCCTCGATTTCCCTTATCAGCGATCATATTTCTTTGATAATTGATGTCTCGTAGGTATTGGCTTTTTGATACAAGCACTGTCGTCGAATGCCAGTACTGTCGTCAACCCAGTGGTCAACAACACTGTCATTTCAATCACCTGCAAATTTTGGACCAGCTTTCAATGTAGGAAAGGCGTTGCCCTCCGTTTCTCCTGCATTCGTCCTCCTGAAGGCCATCATCGAAACTTGGAAAAAGAGCAGTGGACGTGGACACGAAATGCAAAAAATTAAAAACCTCGTGGAACGTATCACCTTCATGCTCAGTTGCCCGTGCTGCAGAGGATGGAGATCATGGCTAGCCAAGTCATAGATCGCATGAACCAAGCAATAAAAGATGCTGCTGCACATATCGCCGCCTACCGCAGACACGAATTATGTCGATACCACTGAACAGTGGGCCGCAGTCGAGGATACAAGTTTCAAAAGCAACGAAGTTCAGAAGGCCTCAGTTGGCCGACATCTATAGAGGTTATCGATTCGCATGTTCGTCGACAATAGCAATTGCGCTATCACCTTTTGGGGTTCAGAGTGGGGGAGAACCTCTTGTAAGCTCTCCAGATAGTCGACAGAAATTTTTTACAGACGTTCTCAAAAACATGACTGGTGGTACCAAGGTGGTACTGTACTTTACATGGGGTTAAAATCCTAACAGCCATCATACTCTCAATAAGGATTTCGTTGCCAAGGACCCTCCTGCACACCTGAATTCACTCTTCGAGTCAGCTCATCGAACTCAGTTGCAGCGCGATTTGAGCTGTCCAAGTGATGGCTTGAACCTCCAATGACAGATCCACATTCTGGGCAACGACTGCGCTCCATTGCGCCTCCGCACTGAAAGATGTTTGTCAATAAAATCAAGGGGGTAAGAAGCGAATTCTGCGGTTCTGCAAACCCTCACCTCTCCAATTGCGAATATATGTCCATTTTGGCAGGTGTAAAAGTGACCGGTTGATCCTGCATCGTCGACTCATCTAGTCTATATCCGTTGACAGATAGAAACGGAGACATACCAAAATTGAAAGCGCGAATGATCTGCATCTTTTCGTCCAGCGACACAGGTTCGTAGAAGGTGTCAAGCCGTATTGACCTTTGGATTTCAGCCCATTCTTCGATGATTACGCGGGCGATTGATGTGAAGTTCTCTTCTATCCATTCCCGCTCTTGTCGAAGGGGTAAGCCTCTCTCTCTTCCGGCGAGATGTGCCTGTATGGACGCCTTTATCTGTTCTGCTGCTTCATCCCCGTGTTTGATCGCTGCCTCAAGCAAGTCGTCGCGCTGATCCTTGATGGTACCGAACTGCTCACACATCGAGAGGTTGAACCGGAAGAGCTCAAGGTCAATGCGCATGCGTAAGAGCATAGACTTCATGACCTGGCGCGGAGAGTGTGAGTCCTCGGCAATCTGATATGCCTTTTCAGCATCACGGACGCAAGTACGGAATAAGAAGTCGATGTATGTTGCCCAGTGCTGACGATGGAAGGCGGGGTAGTGTTCGAGACGCTTTTTCACCTCTTGAAGCCATACCTGCGCTAGGCGAATGACCATCAAACGGATATGAAGCGTAGCCCAGAAGGCCTCGACAATGAACCGTTTATCAGCAAGAGGACGAGGCTGGCCGACCTGAAGGGTCGCCATCCTCAATGCATGTTCCTCAGGTCGTCTGGGCATCAACTCGGGTTTTTCGAGCCCCAATTGAATCTCGTGCTCGTAGAGGAAAGAGAACGCAGCCTCCCAAGCTTGAACGTGGGCAGATCGAGTCTCCGATATTTTGACTATTTCTTTGTAAGCGTTGAAAAGCGGGTGGGCAGCCTTGTGCCAGATACGCACAACCTTCGAATCAATTGTCTGAAGTGCAGTATTCGCCGGATTGATGTCGCGCTCCGATATTGGGATTTCCTTGACTTCCTTCAGCACACGATTCCGAGCACCTTTCTGCTTCTTTGGCGCTGACGAATCTTTTGATTGAGGAAGGACAATGGCTGACGCTTCAGTGATCAACGAAGCCTTCAAACGGTTTTCATCCACCTCATGAAGCACAGTCTGCCAGCGGTCAAGTGATTGAGACATGTGGGCTGCAACATTCCTCTCCAAGATGTCCAGGTTTGCTCTCTTGAAGACGCGTCCATAACGAGGGCATGTGATAGGTGCTCGACATGTAGGGCAGACGGGCGGTTTGATGATTCCAAGAGGAACACGAAGGCCCGTCCATTTGGTGTCCTGCTGATCCCGCGAGTAAAAGTCGTTCATTCCAGTGAGCCCATCGAGCGTCTCTGCGGTGAAGGTGTGTCGGCAAGAGGGTATAGTTATGAGCATTTCGTCAAGCGTTCCCGATTCCGGCAGGACATCCCCGAGAGTTCGTACAAGGATCAAGTCAACTACCTCAGCCTTCTTGTCGACCGATGCACATTCAGGGCATACTTGAATATTACAGTCCTCTCCGCACACTGTCATGTTTACGTTGAGTTTTGATGCTCGGAAAAATGAGTAGATTAAGCTTACGAGACGAGCACCGGTGTCCACAGTCGAGTGTATTAGGGCATGGTTCATCGCATGGAGGCCGTACGCAGATCTATCATAATTCATTGCTGCATCAGAAAGCATGATATTCAATAGTGAGCGCCTACTCACAGAACCACATGGAACAGGACAGGTGTGGTGCGAGCAGTTCCTGTGCACAAATGTCGTTCAAATGGCAATTTGGGCTCCCAGATGAAGATAACCACTGACCATCCGCATGGCTCTTGGCAGGGCGCACAAGGCACCGAGCAAGGTAAACGACATTTTGCATGGTTACATACTTGCCTGCATTCCTTTCTGCACCTCGTCGTATGTTGGTGGTCCTCGGAGCAATTCTCTTGACAGCGATGTCCGCAATGTATGTCTTTCTCGCAAGGGTGTGGTCGATGTTTTACTCTAGAACATCTCCCGTCCTCCTCCCGTACATTCAGAGCTTGGCATTCATGGCAGCGGGCGTTGCATGCCTTGTTACAGCAACCCATGTCGGCGGCACATCGAGCAACACAGACGTAATTTTCAGGCTCCTGACCACATGCCATGACCGCAATATGCTCGCAATGGGGCAGTGCCTTTTCCACCTCAAAGTCGCAAAATACGCTCTCAATCGAGTCCAGCTGCCAGCTGTGAGAGTATTCAGCGGCATTGACAGCTTATTTGAATAGTATGCCTCACCACTCAACAGATGCCTTGATATGACCGCAAGGTAGCGACACATTAGCAACCGAGAAGTGACACTGACCGCACGCAGCACTGCACAGCTTCCGACAGGGATGATTTCTTGGACAGAGTCGGCGGCAGGGCTGAGAGCATACAACCGTGATATGATTAGGGTCGTCAGAATGGCACTAAGGACTTGGATAAGCCACGCTGATGATAACTTGGGGAGGTAATAATAAACCTTAAAAGGGCAGAGATGCCCGCAGTTCAAGCGAGTTTCGCAAGGTCGCAGACATCCACCTGTGAAATAAAGAATAAGAATCTCAAGCCTGCGACGTGTGGTTCGACTGAATCGACATACCATCGGGTGCAATAAGGGGAAGCGTCCCAGGCTTTGAAACGTGCTCCACAGTCTCCGGATGACGATGGCAGGCGATCGGGAGCGCAGGTCCAACGCATCCAATACCTTCAAGTTCCTCGATGATTGCGCTCCACATTTTGCTTCTGGAGGCTAAGTTTTCGGCATTGCCAAAGATGAACAGTCCTTCACGAGCTCTTGACAAGGCCACTGAGTATTAAGTAACAATGTTGGTCATTTTCGGAATATTGAATGGGAAATCAAATTTACCGTTTGTACGGTTCTCAGACTATCAACGTTCATCAGCCAGTCTCGATGAAAGTTTAAAGTTGTCCTCTACCCACCTTCAAGAATCCGATGTTTGGACGAGATCCATATGTCAAACGCTCGCCTACTATCTCGTCTTCGGGATCTC
Source organism: Flammula alnicola (assembly GCA_015499995.1). Lineage (NCBI taxonomy): Eukaryota > Fungi > Basidiomycota > Agaricomycetes > Agaricales > Strophariaceae > Flammula > Flammula alnicola. The sequence goes on from JADNRV010000580.1 coordinate 15,798, forward strand.
CAGAATTACGAACAAGAGAGAGGATGACGATCTAGACACGGGAATATTTAGTCGAAGAACGTAATTCCGAGATAAGAAAGCGTACTCGGCCCTCTTCTCCTTGATAGTTATCCACTGTCCGGAGGCGCACCTGGTGGATGAAATAGGGTTATAGATGAGACCATTCTCACCTTCAGATGATTACATACCCGCTTTGTCACATTTACACGCTCGACTGTTCCCTCGCTGGTGGCCAGCAGATCTTTGTCACTTTCTTGGTCATCCAATGCTGCTTGATCACGCTCATCGATGATAACGGCAACTTCGTTTGCAAGAGCGTCCCGAAGACGAGCAAGTTGTCCAAGATATGCACAAAGCACAACTATGTCGCCTTCGTTTGAATAACAGCCCTGACTGAGAAAGTCTTGAATTAACAGGTCGACGTCATCGTAGCGAAAGATCTGGCAAACCGTAGTAGATAAAGAACCAGATCTGCGATCATAGCAACCTTTCCTGCAAATTAGCTTCAAGATTAATAAGACAATGACGGGTCATCTACCTCGTATGTGTTGTATTTGCTTGCTGTGTCGTCTTGACCATCGTTTTCTCTGTGATTGTGTGTAACAAAGAAGACATTTTGTTGAATACCTCGGACATCTGGATAATGATGGACCAATTCGTGGTCCTCAAGGCCAGGGTAGAGTGTGTTTCTAGTCAAGATGTGAGTGCATATCCATAGGGCAGGAAGGACAAACAAACCGAATCAAACTAGATATAGTGGGCCGCATTCGACGTTGGACATCAATTCGGGACATAACAAGTCCGGAAATCGAAAGACGTTCCATAAGCGACATGTCAAACTTGAACAGCTCCCTACCGCGCTTGTTATCCATAGAGAGTGCTGCGATACAGACAACCCGGATAAGTGGATAGGTCTCAACGTTACCAAGGGCTTTGACTCACCGAAGTTGTTCAGCGTGGGCCGTAGCTGAAGGGGGTCGCCTATCAATATAAGATGCTCGATTGAGGGGACAAGGCTGCCTAGTATATGCGCCTCCATGACCTGGCCAGCTTCTTCGACCAGCAGAACTTTGGGGCTCAGGCCCTAGAACGGTTCAGATTGATTGGGCCTCATCCGTAAGAACGATCAATTTACCTTCAGAAGGCTTGTCAACTGGGCAGCACCTGAGATGGGAGTCCCTGATAGTAAGTCCATGACGCATTGGAGGATGCGATGAATATACCTGTTGTGGTGCAACCTATGATATCAATATTTCCAAGCAAACTTCGGCGAACCTAGACATAGATTTCAGAATGAGAGATAGCATCATAAATAATTTGACCGCACCTCTTCCTTGACCTCGTTGCACTGTTTCAGCTTTTCTGCGTGAAGAGTACGAAGCCTTTCAAACTCATCCACATAGGCCTGACCAAGTTCGATGCGAGCCTGTTCAACCCAGAACCTGTGGATGCAGCGTCGTTCACTTTCGCTCATTGTCCACACATCTCCCACATTTTCGAGCAATTCGTTCAACGGACGGTCAGAGGATGGGACGGAGGGTATCTTGTCAAACCCAAGAGCATTCAGCAATCCCTCCAGGTCATTAATATCAGCTGCTTGAAGAGCAGTGTCAGGGCTGACGGGTTGTGAGTCAAGAACTTGAGAAGGAGCCTCTTGAGGGGTGTTCGGCTCGGATGGCGAGCCGTTATACTGGGCTGCTTTCCAACTTGATTCAGCGCCCATCTCATCATCCTCAGGGTCGGTGATGTCCGAGTCCGAGTCTTGATCGCTTCCAGTATCGGCCAATTGTTCAACTTCTAATACATCGAAGGCATTTTGAATAGGCCCTCGTTTGGTGGTAGGCGTCTGGAGCGGCAAGGTCCCGTTTGTGATCTGAGATATAAAGGCCAAGTCGGTGCATTGCCTCCAAAAAGCGTAGTTTGAGTGGTCTTCAGCACGCGATTTCCCACCGCGTCCAGCCCTCTGCCATTCTCCAGCATTTTCATCATCATCACGGACGAGTTTTTTGATCCGTGAGACGTCAGGTGGTACGTGCGATAAGTACTCGTGGTGTTCTGGGTGAAACGAGGATAGGTACTTCATTATCTCGGCAGAATCAAGTTCAATGTTGAGGCGCATAACTCGACCCATCAAGTCCGCAATGGATCCTTGAACCTCCTTGAGTTCTCGCCGACAGTGTGAGAGCGCCCAGTCAAGACGTGAGCGGTCCTGGACCATTTCTAGAGTCTCGATAGAGTATTTCGCAATCCGCTCATCGTTCGACCGGCGCCCAAGGCGTACAATCTTGTCAGTGATGTGCGCGTCAAGAACAGACTCGAGCATATGGTCGAGTGCGTGGTTGGTGAAAGCAATCATGAGGATAGGTCCAATTTTATTTGCTTTCAGGACTCGCAAAATTTCGACACCGGTGAAGCTCTGAGAGCACGTCAGTAAGCACGAAGCGGGGGTAACAATATTTTCTAACCTTTCCGGTCCCAGGAGGGCTACATCAAGGAGATCATTGTAGGAAATTTTCATGAAAGTCGCATTGACTCACCCTTGGATCAGTGCTACTTCCCGAATCAAAGTATCCACAACCGCATCCGCTTGGCTGGGGTCAAGGCGACTCTTCCGTAGTGCCGTCCGAGCACTCTCGATAGAGCCTGGGTCATGGACAGAAAGAGTCACGTCTTCAATCCCAGAATCCTCAGAAAACAAAGAAGCTAGCTGGAAGGTGAAGCCGGGAAGCCGCGCATATTGTGGAGGCTCAAGTCGACATGTTTGCAGCTGACCGGAAGGTTGGTGGACAAGATAGCGCGAGAATGGGATATCCTCTGGTGTACTCTTGAGGGCATCTAAAAAGGGTCGGATTGCCTCGAACATCACGGAAGATTCAACCAATAGCTTAACGCCAGATGTCGAACGCTGACTGTTACGAAGGTCTTGCAAGACGCGCAGCTCCACGCTTGGGTCAAAGAACACGATGCGTAGTTGAATGCGATCCGCATCCCGCTTCACGTAATCTGCGAGATCCCGAGAGGAACTTGCAATCACTCCAAGATGAACGTCAACTTTTCCTCCAGACTCCCATATGAGCGCAACGAGTCCTCCTTGCGATAGGCGCTTTCCACTCATACTTTCCCAGAAAGCAGCCCGCTTTCCAGGTGCATTGGATCGAGCACGACCAGGAGGTGTATCGATGAAGATATTGGTGGAAATTCCTCTCCAGTCTGGGACAAGCGATATGAAGCGAACACCAGTATACACATTGAACATCAGAGAATCTTGGCTGTCCGCCAGACCTCGATACCTTCCTCCGTTGCTGAGAAGAAGTTCCGTGAGCTTTGTCCGTTTTGATGACACAGATTTTAGGTCGTCGTAGACAAGCTGGACAGCGCTTCGCAAAGGGGCGCTTCATGAGAAAACATCAGCTCCGCTGTTCATAAATACAAGAGATGGAGAACGCACGTCAACTCTTCCCGCAGCAGTCTAAATTGAATATCCAGAAGTCGTTGCATACTATCGGGAGGAGCAGGATGTGGGGCGGAGAAGAAGTTGCCAGGTAGGAACGGCGGAAGACGACACATGAGTTCTTCATTTGTTGGGGCAACTCGAATATCGCACACGTCGACCAAGTCGTTATCGTGACGCCGGCCACGAGCGCGGAGGTCTCCAGGCCCTTCATATGCAACATGGAGAGCAGCGATGAGAGCTTCGTGTGGGTCAGCCGAGTTTGTAAGGACTCTTCTGTCCTTTTTCGGGTCGCGAGGAAGAAATCTACGCTCCTCGCGCTCAAGGATATGCACCAGACGTTCAACTTTGTCCTTGATCGAACTCAGGATAAGGTCGCGGACGGCGTGTTGTAGATTTTTGAATGGGTCATCAAACAATGGAGGGGTTGCAGAGATGCCCGTGTACCACTTCTGAAACCATTGATCTAGTTTGACAATCAATGGTGCCAAACGCGGGTACGTGGCCACTGCGTTCTTGAAACGAACGAGGAACCTAAACAGAGCATGAGAGATGCCTTAACATAGGTAGAGTTGATCGTACTCGTGTAAGACACCCGCGAGGGATGCAAAAACTTGTCCATCAATGTGTTTGTACACGGCCGTCGCGCTGGGATCTCTGAAAGATCGTAACTGAATGAAAACCTCCATACAACTCTCGATAACATCGGCGAACTTCGGAAGGTTTTGTAGAACAATCGTGTAAAGGCGGCTACTTGTCTTTAGTGGAGAACCACTTAGCGAAGAGAATAATGCTCACTTCGTAAGAGTTACCAAAGTACTCTTTATGACGAATTCGGAAGACATGTACTAACGTAGCGTAAGTTAGTGCATCTTCAAGACAATCGGAACTCACTCTGAGCAACGGTAATATCCCTCTCTGGAAGGATAGCACGTCTCGATTTGAACCCGCACGGGTAGAAACCTCTGGCCAGTTGATGACATCAACTATACGAAGGCTTCCATTGTCCTGATGGCGCATGGTCAATACAGATTCTTTGAAGAATATGTAGGGACATACCGAAGTAATCGAGGTAAGAAGAAGCTAAAAGAAGGGGCGATGAGTAGAATGGGACAAGAGATGAGATTACGGCACACCTGGCCTTCCTCCTGAGTCTACAGTTGCAAGGAGTAAGTAAAAGCACAGTGGGTCAGAAAAGGAACATACCCATAATGTGTTCGATGAGTTCGCACTGCATAACGGGCGAAGAAAGGCATAGACATCGAAAGCATTTTTGAATCTGAAGTTTTCAAATAAGAATCTCTTCAGCTGGTTATGGGCGTCCGTCGGCGAGAGGGATTGCGAATCATCTTCGGCGAAGAATCCATCTGTTGCAACACCATTGATCTTTGTGAGACCCTTCTCGGTTAAGAATGGTGCGATGGCTTCCCTAGCCGCTTGGCTTGCGAGGTTGATACGGAAACTGGTTGGCGAACGAGGGGTACCTGGAGTAAGATCGGAACGTGTATGTCTGTAACGACATTCAAACTCCCTCTTGCAGCTACCGGTGGTCCAGTAAAAGCGGCAGACGCCAGGAGGAGCGGACGAGGAAGGTGTTGGCGAGTTGGTTTGACGATGAGGCGTGTTTGGTAGGGAAGGTGGACCGTTTGTGGAAGGGCCAGGAGACCCAATCCGTTGCCCAGAGTTGGTAGAGTTATTATTTATGTGTGTAAAATTGCATTTTTGCCCCCGACGACAACCACCGGGGGCCTGTTCGAATCGACATGGTGGACGAGACATGGTGGGATGTGCGTGTCTGTGCATGACCATCGATCATTTTAAACTGTCCCACAATCATGGGCGCCTATCGATAACGGACATGGAGCTGCTACAAAAGCGCAAAATGGCCGGGAGGGCTGCATCATGGTGATTGATTGGTAAAGTTACTTTGACAGAACCTTGTGACGCATGGTTTAGGTCTGTATCCTAGTTGAACACGGAAGTTATTAGTATTAAGATATTTCCTTGGCCGTAAATTTCTTTAGACATACTCCTGATGAGGTTACAGCAAGGAAATCATATTTCAGGTAAGATTGTATTCTGGTTAAAGATTTGTGAGCACCGTGCTTCGCTAACTTGACTGGAACGAAATTACATGTTCTTTTGGTTTGTAACCCCCGCTTGATGGTTATCGCAGTTGCCGCTTCCCAAATGAAGGTTCTTTCTGAACATGTGGCAACGGAATCTCCAGATTTGGAGACATAATAAGACTGTGGGCGGGTTGTGGGTCGATGATAGCAAAATATTAAGTAATGTGGGTGGACTGTGGAAGCGAGGCGTTTCCATCAAGAATTGAGTCAGAGACCACGAATGCCCTGCTTCTCGTCGCAGGTAGTATTCCGCTAATTGTTCAAATACTATTATTTCAACGCAGTTTCTTCACCTCCAAGTAAAAGGCGACTTACGATCGTTTAGTCCACATGATACAGCCTCCGCCCGGTTTGACCCTTCAGGAAGTGCTCTATGAACGAGCGGAGTCGAAGCGCAGGCTTATTAGAGCTCCGGGGCTTTCTAACACCTTCGTCAACACAGAAGAAGCAGTGCAAGTCTTCTTGAGCGTCAATCGTCAGCGACCCAATGTCCTTATTGTCCAAAAGCTCGGCATAGAACCTGAAGAGCATCGGGAGAAATTTCGCCAACTGCCAACTTGGCTCTTTCCTATTTCTTTGAAGAGGAAGGCGCCACCCGCTGCGTCCAGCGGTACAATGTCCTTCGTCCATCCATATTATCATAGGCATTTGGAAAGTAATGGCGATTGGTATGTCGAATGGGACCCGCGTCAGCTGGCATGTGGGCCAATTGATACAAAAGATAGCTTTTCTAGTTGTCGTCATCAGATTTAACAACGGATAGGAACTGTGGCGTGCTGCGAGGCGGCTCTTAGAATCAACAAAGTAGCTTGTCCCGCGAGGTTAACTTGACTGGCGCCCATGTATATGTATGGATGCTTCCGCCTCCACGGTTGCTGGCTTTGACGCTTCTCTGCGTCCTTCAAGTTCTACCTCTTAAGAGAGCCGCCTCCGTCAAGAGTCGGGTTAGAAACGATGAATGCCCTACTTCTTGTCGCTGGTGGTATCTTGCCAATTATTCTAACATTACTACTTCAACGTTGTGCGTTCACCTTCAAGAAAAAGGCGACTTACCACCGTTTAGTCCACAGAGTAAAATATATCCTCCATCCAGCTAGTTTGACGCTCCAAGAAATGCTCTACGAACGATCTCAGTCCAACCAAAGACTGGTTCGAGCGCTTGGGCTTTCCAACACCTTCGTCAGCGAAGAAGAAGCAGTCCACAAGGACTTTGTTACACGCGCTCGTCGTCTCCTGAGCACTGCTCAGCGAAAGGGCTGGCGCCATTTTCAAACCATAGCCTGCGAAGCGACACAGTGGCAACTCCAGTGTTCTCAACAACCCTTTGACTCTCTCATCCAGAATATAACCCTCGTCGTCATCCTCGCAGGTATATTGGGGGTTGAAGGCCAAATACAATCCGTTTCGCACGAGGATATCGCTCTCGTTGCCAAGAACATAACTGCTCTCTGGGCACTCTCGAAGAAGCCAGATCCTATCCCTCCACATCTTCTTGAACAGCTCACAGAGCACCTCCGCCATCTCGTTCCCGATGAAGAAACGTTCCCGACTTCGTTGGACTTCGTTGTTCCTGCTTGGGAGACACTTTGGCGTGTCGTGGCGACCACAGTCGCATATTCGCACGACAATGAAGAGATTCGAGGAGCGTTTGCTGCTTTCAGCGCCTGCCCAACTGACGAAACTTTTCGAGGTGGCGAGGAAAGCGACAATGTGGATGTGAAGAGTGTCGTCGCCGAAGCCATGCGGCTTCACCCGCCATCGAAGCACATCGGTCGATCCAAAAAGCGCGTGTGGTGTCCGGCGTTCGTCGCAAGATGGCTTCCGTCACGCGTTATTCGAGTTAACCAAAATGCAGACATTGCGGCGCTACCGCGAAGCGAGGATGTATGGGGCCCAGATGCGGACGTATTTCTGCCTCGGCGACATAATTCCCAGCACATCCTTCCTCAGCAAAGGGAGGCGCTGACGTTTGCATTTGGACATGGGCCGCTTCGCTGTGTCGCCGCCTCCTGGGCGCCGATGGCCGCGGCTGTCATCTCAGGGGCCGTACTCGACTACATAGGTTCCGATGGATATGTGTTGGAGGCTGGTCGACACATAGGTGGCCGAGCAGGTTGGAATGGTTGGTTATTGAGGAAGTCGGCGGAATGAAGAGGTCCTGTAGAGAACATTGATTGTAAGTTTGATGGAGCTAGCAGTGGACCGAATAAATGTTACAAACTGAATTTCACCACCAAGGTATCCCGGCTGCGCTAGCACTGTACATCGCCTCTGCTTCTTGAAGTTCGACCATGCAGAACATATCAAGTTGTAGCGGGCTGAGGAGACTGACCCGACTATCGAAATTAACCAATAGATTCAAGGCCGGCATCAGGCGGTCATATACAAAGCGCAAATCTTGAAATTCAGGTTTCGGTTGAGCTGGCTTGTGGATCAACATCTTT
>JADNRV010000581.1:0-23798 GCA_015499995.1 Flammula alnicola
TAACAGAGGCTTACAGCCGTTGTCAAGAGGCGAGAGTCAGTCCTGTATGACAGTGAGGACTTGTTGGCCAATCCAAGTCTTCTGTGGTTCGAGTGCGACAAAACCTCTAACGTATCCTGGTTCCACACAAACATAGTGTTTCCTATTTAAAGATGAGCCATGCTTTCTGGTGGGTTATCGAGGAAAGAATACCCACCATCCATCGGCCTCCATATCTCCAATCTTAAGACCTTCTTGCTGAGATTCCAGACCACGACGTCTTTGAATTCCTTGGCTTTAACTTCAATGCCTCCGCTGGACCATGTAACCTTGTATTTCAAAGGAGCATTCTCATAGACAGAATCCGTGAACTTCTTGACGTCAACTTCGGATCTAGTTTCGGTCTTTGGAGTTGCTCGAGCCTCATCGATTGCCTCGGTTTTATCGTAGTAAGATAGGCCTTGGAGCGGAGCGACCCGTACATCGTCTGCAGGTGCTCGGATGTATGTGTGTAATAACGCCTGGAATTCGATGATATCGGAGGAGAAGTGTTCTCAACGTGCAAATCGGTGCTGAGTTGATGCGCCGCCAAAGTCACAACATAAGTCAAGCGGAATGATTTCGTGTAGATAGAAGCAATCTTTTGATTGGCAGTAGGATCGAGGACTACATAGGGAGCAGACAAATGTCAATGTGCAATCTGTCGAGAAAATATGAAGACATACCCAATCTAACAGAGACTCCAGCTTCATTGTCCATTACGACCTTTTCGAAGCTCCAAATTTCGTTTCTTGCGAACCCGTGTTGGGATAGTTTGGAATGCTCTGGATGCGTCGGTGCACCGAAACACGGGAAAACGACGGGTATTCCGCCTCTAACGGGTTTGGAGCCATCGAGGAAAGCCTTTGAAGAGACAAACAGCCTTTCTTTTAGTTGGCCTGATTCATCAGCGACTTTCCAAGATATAACTGTAGCTCCATATAAGAGTATCTCTACAGTAGATCCCTGAGAAAGATGTGGAGAATTTCAATACCATCGACCTTGCTGCCAGAAGTTGGCACGAATGATCATTACGCACCTTAGGATGCTTCAGTAGTATATGACCTTTATTGATTTCTACGGGCATATTGATGAAGGTCTACCTTGTCGATGGCAAAGCTCTGATAATCGGATGTTGGAATAGTTGGAATGCCATCTCTCATCATCTTCTTAAGAGAGAGAGAATCCTAGTGCAACCTTGACGTAATCTATCACATGAGATGACGTCATGAACTGAACCCTTTATAAAGTAACCTACGCCTCCTTTCGCACTCTTCCACGACTTCCTTCCACTCTGTTTCCATGTTTGATCCTTCTTACACCGTCGCTTTGCCCTCCCTTTGGCGTGTGAGCCTGCCTATATATCATATTATTCGACGCTAACTCTTACCCATTCTAGTGTCCAAACCTTTATCTTTTTTTTATAAAACAAATCTCTTCACGCCTTTTCCTTATTTAATCCGCTTCATAAAACAAACAGTCGAATTTACACAACAAATGAACGAGACGCACCTCATGCCGTGACATGGTGAACGCCCGCATCAAGTTAGGTTTTGAGCCAGGACATACGAGGCCGTCCTTACATAGGCGTTTATCGGTGTCCTCTCCATATCCTCAGATGTGTGGGGCTGAAACTCTCTTGGGTTATACCTATTGCCACCGTGGGCGATCTATAGGATGTATTGCCAATGAGGGTGATTGTAATTTCTCCTGGAGAAACTTACGTCGTCCTCATCCTTTTTGGGCGCAATACCTCTCCCCGCCATGGTTATATGATGATGACAGCGATCTTGCATTTGCAATCTTCATTAACGAAATACCGATCCTACAACTACATCCGATTTCAAATCAGTACTGGATCCAGATATACTGAAGGGTCCTCGCGACGGGCAGGTTTTTGCCAGGGCTGTACTAGGCCGTCTTTCCAGGCGGTTATCGGCGTCCTCTTCGTATCCTGTGGGTCGAAGTCAAGCTTGTCTTGCTGAGCGCTCTGCGGATGCATTCACTAGGTGGGAAATCTAGGACGAGATTGCGAACGGGACAGATTGTGTCTTCTCTTCGGAGGAATCAACATCGAGTTCTCCCCAATTGGGGCGCAATATCTTTCCACCCAGCTGCACAATATAACAAGGACATAGAGATTGTAAACCGTAACAGGGGCACAGAACTTCGTAAACCTATTCCCGTGACGTATCACCGATTACCGTTATTATCCCTCCATCATGGAGGGCTCATCAGGAAAAAATGTCCGGGCCGTAGTTACCTGCCAAGCTCTGTTGCAGATCATTGGCTCCGGCAGCCTACATTTCACGCGGCATGCGCTTATGTTGATCTCTGTTGCCCTTATTTACTCCGGGAGCTCTCGGCGGCCGCATCGTTGTGCCTTGTCGCACTAGTATGCAGCTCTGTTGTTCGAAAATAGCCTCCATAGTCTCAAGTCTGGACTATCATCGCTACGAAGGCTACAGACCTTGTACATGCCCATTTGCCTCTGATGACTCCAAAAGCCCACAGGCATGTTAGGTAATTCAGATGTCAGTTGCACACAACAAAAAAGACGCTATGTAGTTATCTCAGATTGAGCTCTGTAGTCCAGTGGAGATATCAGGGTTGTCCTCAGGTTTTTCTCTCGGGCCTAATCACATGACAACGTTCAATTTTGACGAGTTCGGAGTTGTCTGTGTTGTTTGAACCTCCCCTAAACTTCACGTGCTGCAAGGTTCAAAATGTTCCCATCACTTTCAAGTCGTCAGCGCACCTTCTTTCCTTCCCTCCATCATTGCAACTCTCCCGGTCATTCCTCACTGCCGTCTTTCCCCCTCCTCTGCTGCCTCCACGGTAAGTAATTCCTGCATCATCTCCACCCAACTGAACGCTCCTCGCTTTCCTCCGGTCCTGGTCTTTCTGAAGGCTGATGGTAAGGTTGTTCTTTTTTTTTGGTGGCAGGGTCTCATGTTCGTTTAAGCACAGAGCACCTCCTTTGTGGACAGATGGCAGAGGATTGAGTATTGGGTGACGACGTGGATAGTGGGAGAAGGGTTTTCAGCCTCGAACCATGGGTAAGTCATATACTTTTCCCATTTCATTTGATTGATTGCTGTATTGACAAATGGATTACCGGGACCAGGACTGATTGCATTCAGTGGAGCCGCATATCGTGACATGTACATTCTTCCAAGCCATGCATTTGATGCAAGAAGACACCCAGACTGAGAGTGATAGCAAGACGGGGTTTCCTTAGCGATTAGATAGTTTTTTTTATACATAGCTAGTATATTTTCTCTTGAATGTTATTTTCTGTGCTCTTTTTCTGATTCCTGTATGGTCCTGTGATCCTGTGTGGTACCGCTAACGGAATGCGTCCAAGGCCCTATTTAGAATACAGATCAATATATAGTCTACGTTGTCTACGGTGCTATGGGCCTCTGTAAGCTACATTGTAGTTGTGCAATGCTACTCGGAAAAACATAGACAAATATAGTAGTCCAGGCAAACTACATTGCACTATATTTTAGGGGGATGTCAACCGCGCTACAGTCGCTACATACCCAACATTGTACGACATATACTTCAGGTTTTTTCCTGATGCTTAGATGATTGTTCGTTAACATCATCGATTGATTGGCCTCGATTGAGCCTTTCTTCCCAAAATTTTTTCCTCTCCGTCTTCTTCGTGAAGACATTCTCCATAGCCATTTTTAATGTGAATGCAGGTGAGGACCAAATAGTAGGTTATGTTATTTCAACTGATACTGAACGTTGTTCTCCCCAAGTCAGCAACGTTTCAGATACTTATAGCATACCTTTCATGTACCGTCGTAAAGTGTTAATGTAGCAAATTCATATCTCTGCCATATCGAACCGTTTCCGTATGCATCTAAGTTTTGGGCGGCGGGGTTGTGCAATATGGTCAGCACTATCTATAAAACAATAGTGTAAGGGTTTACAACGATGAAGAAAAAGGCTTGTTCTCACGCTTCTGGAGCGGTGCTTTAGGAACGAGGCGCCAAACTCATCATAACATTCTTACACTTCGCGATCGTCTTATATCACTGAACATCTTAATCTCTCCTAGATACTCCTTCTCTCCCTGTAAAGAATCATCCCTTGTGTTGTTGCGCCGATTCAATCATGGAGGGAGGTTTTCCAATAGAAGATGTACGTTGTTTTGTTGCCACAATATATCGATTTCCTGACAACATTATGCCCAATCCTTAGATAGCACCGATCGCCATTCTTATGGATGAGCTGCGTTCTGAAGATGTTCAGCTACGCTTGAATGCAATCCACAGCATTCCCACCATTGCATTGGCGCTTGGACCGGATCGTGCACGAGAAGAGTTGATCCCGTTTCTACAGGATTCGGTTGATGATGAGGATGAAGTTCTTCTCGCGCTTGCAGAAGAGCTCGGAAGAAATTTTGAGGAGTATATCGGTGGAAAAGAGTATGCCCATTTAATTCTGGGCCCTCTTGAAAATCTATCAGCTGTTGAAGAGACGCTCGTGCGCGAGAAGGTGCCTTGTTTCATTCAAAGCATCTAATCCCTTGTTTAACCATCTTATTGCAGGCGGCCGAGTCTATCACCAAAGTTGCTGCTGTTCTTTCTCAATCACAAATCGAACAATACTATATCCCCTTGCTCAAACGCCTGTCGCAAGGAGAATGGTTTACATCCCGAACATCATCAGCCGCGCTTTACCCAGCCGTCTATGCCAAGGTGTCACCCGCTATTCAAGACGACCTTCGGAAAGGATTCACGTCCCTTGGATCGGACGATACACCTATGGTCAGGCGCGCGGCTGCGAAATGGCTCGGGGCAAGTGATGTTGTTTCCGACTTGTCTGCTGTTTGCTGATCAATAAACATCAATCAGCCACTGCTAGAACACTTCTCCCAACCTCACATAATATCCGATGGGTTGCCGATCTATCGTAAATTGCAGCAAGACGAACAAGATTCTGTCCGATTGCTGACGGTCGAAGACTTGATTGTCATCGCCAAGAGACTGTCACCCGCTGAAGTAAAGGAGCAGTTATTGAGGCAAATTAGGCAGAGTATTGGAGATAAGAGCTGGCGCGTGAGGTATATGGCTGCAAGCCATTTTAATGAGGTACGTGTGCAGGCCGCCCTCGAGTTCTCGCTTTTTGACCCTCGTACAGCTTTCCGAAGCTCTCGGCGTCGAACTCGTACGAGAAGAGCTCATTGGCCAATATGTGCAACTCTTGAAGGATAACGAAGCAGAAGTTCGGTCTGCTGCTGCAACTCAAATTCCAGGTAAATTTCAAGTTCGAATGGCTTTCGTCTTTGATACAACTCTCTTCTCCAGGATTTTCAAAACTTCTCGATAAAGAAGTCATTCTTGCTCGTATTGTTCCTTGTGTCCGAGATTTGTCGCAAGACTCGTCACAACACGTTCGTGCCGCCCTGGCAAACCAGATAAGCGGTCTGGCACCGCTCCTCGGAAAAGAAGCTACTATCGAGCATTTGCTGCCACTTTTCTTGCACCTTCTCAAAGACGACTTCCCTGAGGTCAGGCTGAATATCATCAGCAAATTAGAGACTGTTAACACTGGTATGTCTATGATCTATTTTGGTCCTCGCCGTGAAATCTCATTCAAATTTGTAGTAATCGGAATTGAGTTACTGTCTGAGAGTCTTCTTCCTGCAATTGTGGAACTGGCCGAAGACAAATCCTGGCGTGTGCGCCAGGCGATCATTGAATACATTCCCCTCCTGTCCAATCAACTCGGAAAGCCATTCTTTGACGAACAACTCGGGAATCTTTGCATGTCCTGGTTGGGAGATACCGTTTACAGCATCCGGGAAGCTGCGACTGTCAATCTGAAAAAATTGACTGATGTCTTCGGCGTTGAGTGGGCCAAAGTAGCCATTGTCCCAAAGGTCATGGGTATGGGTTCGCATCCCAACTACCTCTTCCGAATGACCACAGTTCAAGCAATTACGGTATGCATTTCCTTCCCCATTTTGTTCAATGTTGATCGTATTTCTATCTTTCGTGTGTCTCAGACTATTTCGCCGTCCCTTAACCTGGATATCATTCGTTCCGATGTCATAGGCCCCCTCTTAGAACTGGCAAAAGACCCTATACCAAACATCCGTTTCAATGTCGCAAAAGCGTTGGAAGTCATGGCGACTTCATTTGCAGATGCTCCGGACGGCCAAGCGTTCATTCGCGAGTGGATTGTGCCCACGTTAGAGCGCGAGAAGAGCGACCCTGATGCAGACGTTCGTTATTTCGCAACTCGTGCTCTGCAAAAGGCGCTTGCACTTGAGTCTTAAATTTGTAGTGCAGAGGATCATGAAATAATTGAACTGGTATGCGTTTTATAATTTGAAGAGTCAAGATCCCACTGAGAAGCTGATTTTAAAGTTCGTGTTATATTTGCTTTCTCATGACTTGCAGTACTATCTCAATCCCATAATTCCCGAATGCACAATGACGATGTACATACGATATCGGCTCGAAACAATTGATATCGAGGACGCTGTTCCCTGCACACGTAAAACAAGCTACACAAAACAAAACAAAGGTAAATCCTCAAGTCGCGGACCCCCTCATTTGAAATTAGGTTTTAAGCAGCTCGGGCCCATCGAAGTCTTGTGCGTCGAGACGGCGTCAATTCTTGGCGTCTGTTAGGCTGTAGTGAAGCGCAGACCACCTCGCCTCCTGTCGGTGTCCAGATTTTCCAAGTCTTCACCCGGTCACCACTGTCTTCTGGGTATTTTATTCATTCTGCCTTCACAAATGCTTTTCATACTTTGGTTGAGCACCGTCCTTCACTCGCTTTCAGCGGGTATATATGGTACGTGTGGCGTGGATTTTATCCTTACTACATACTGTACATGCTGTCTTGAAACTTCACAACCCCCTGGGATGTAGATCTCTAGCAATACGTACCATGGCCAGTGACCACTGACGGCAGGCCGCACAAAGCATGGATCATGAGCGGTCATACATTGGAATATGGAAAAAATATCGTGTCAATCGCAACATTTTTACATAACGCTGCGAATTATTGTACTGAGTAATACATATTGTTTAACGATTGAATCTGCGTACGTGCGATATTTTATACATATGCTGTTGGTCCTTTCAATGTTATAAATAATCTGAGGAGAGTACTGACGTTAACGTCGCAGCCGAGAGGGGAAGGGTTTGATCGTTATTATCGCGGAAGTCTGGATTGAGGAAAGACCCCGATGAAATGTGCAACTGCGGCAGGTTGCACCGTTGCCGTGATGGGATCTGAAAAGAACAGTAAATGTAAAGGGTCCCCCTAAATTCCAATCGAAGATAAGCTTTCGGGCTGGCAACGCAATTGAACAGTTCAATCTATGGCTCGCCTCCTCTACCCGCTTAACAAGCACCATGAACAGAGTATTGACATAGATTGACGACATACATATTCTCTTGTAGAGCCAAAGCGTTTTGTTAAATTGTTTCTCCGGCCCGTGTTATCGCGAAGCAGGATCACGTGCTACTTGAGGGACCTTGATCCTGATTGAAGAAATTGATGATCAGACTCCAGAGCGTTCTTTGTCCTTCTTTCTCCAAGCGTTTATACCCGTGTGCGTTGTCTCCCAATTATTATTCTACTCCAATTCTCTTGTCGCATTCTCAAAGTCCTCGAGCATTTGGCTTATCATACTCCCTACCATGCTTTACACTTGTTATTGGAAAATTGCTGGAGAATGAAGGACCACGGCACACACAGTTGCTATGGATCGGAGTTTCTTGTTGCCTTTCTAATCTTGTCTGACTTGCACTATTCACCCATGGGCCATTTCTCCCATGGTTCTTGTTCTGATGCCGCGTTTCACGGCCGGCAATATAAAGGCTCTGGATTTTGTTCCCGAGTTGTCATTTTTTGTTCCTCCCTCTCGTATCGTTGTGTAACGACTCAAACGGCCACTTCACCGTGTCCTCCGTTCTTTCAGTCATTCATTCATTTTTACCCACATCCACGACTCGACGTGATTTATAAACATGCAGCTCAAATTTGTTCTGACCGTTCTGGCTGCTTTGGTCCCACTTGCTGTGTCCACTTCTGTTGGTTCTCAAAGTTGCAAGAGCAACGAATTTAAGTACGTCAAGCATTTTGTGCATTCTCTGTGACGTTGCTTAAATGGATCCAACAGATGGGAGGAAAAGAACTGCTGCTTGCCGACGGGAGGACCCCAGAATCCTCCATCTCCTCCCAAGGGCACAGAATGCCCTCCTACCAGCTACTATTGGGAGCCCACGCAAGGCTGCTGCGCTCCTCGTCATCCCCCTCCTTCTAACCCCGCCCCGCCCCAGTGCCCCAAGAACTGGGATTGGCACAAATCCCTTTACCGATGCCAACCTACTCCTACTCCCCCTACCCCACCCCCCAGCCATCCCTCCACCTACCCTGGCCAGGAGCATCACAAGCGTTCTGCGATTTTCAAAGCTCGCACAACCCTTTGCCCCTCTGGTCTCGACGCTTGCCCAGTTTCAACCCTGTCAGGAGATTACGAATGTCTTGATACCGCCATTGAGCTCGAATCCTGCGGTGGTTGCACCACCATGGGCAAAGGCCAAGATTGCACTAAAATCGAAGGCGCATGGAATGTTGGTTGTGATCAGGGCAGTTGCATTGGTGTGTTTTTCTCTGGTTATGTTTTGCAGAAAAAGTTCTTACTTTCGGGTTCAGTCTACTCCTGCGCAGGCGGTTTCCGTCTTGGTGCTGACGGTAAATCTTGCATTCCGCTTTGATTTACTCGGCCAACAATGTCATGTCACGACGACGAGACTGTTGGATGCCCATTATCCTGTGTCCTACGGCATATTCCAGAATCCACTTGGACTTTTGTTTTTCATTCGGACAAACTACTAACATTCCTGCCGCTTATTTCCACGTATCTACGGTCCAGCTATACATTTCTACTCTTATCCTTATTACCGCGTGTTACCTTGATGCGTAGTTTCTGTGCCCGTGAAGTGCGGTCTTCGACCCCTTAGTCATTGACCTTCTTCTAATACCAGGAGCAGTTATTTGCTGCGTTGCTCCTTCTTAGATCCCGACTTGTTATTTCAATGACATTTCTTTCGTGTCTTTTACAAGTTTTTTAAGTGGGCTAAAATCGATCACATGATTAACGCGCCTTGCTTAATCAAGAGCAAAGAGACGCAAATACGGCGTGCTGGTATAAGAGTCGCTTTGGATACATTCTTGCATTAATCCTCTCTTTCTTCCCCTCTACCACCCCGCCCTTACTTAAATCCAGTCTCAGCGCTAGTCGCGGACTTAATCTCACCGTATCTTTCTTTCCACCATGTCTCCTTATGCTCGCCCATTGCGTCTGGTATTGCAGGCCGTCGCCCTTCTCGATATCATCTTTGCCACCGTGTCTGTGACGGCCACGCCCATACCTTTACCTTTTCCTCTGGTGGCAGCAGATTATTCTCTTGGTCTGGTTTCTGTCAATCGTTCCATTTCTCAGGTTACTGGCGGAAGACCGGATGCCCTCCGACAACCTAGGCCCTCTGTTCGTTCTCGGTATGCGCGGGCTGTTGATGAACTGGCCGACTTGTATCATTATTACGATCTTACGAAACAAAACGCCAATGCTCTCGGTAAGCCACACGTTTCCACTCCCAGACCTTGAACGTGCTGATCGCCTGTAGATACCCTCGCTGCCCAGTCCGCCAATGTGGACAACAACGACGACTTCCAACAGCAATATGCCTCTGAGCTCTCTGCATTCAACACCAACCTGTCTGCCTTCAAGGATACTCTGGCACAAATCCCCTCTGACAAAGGGCTGGCTAATTACGACCGTACGAACGACCTCGAGACTCTCCTCAAGAACCTTATTAATGCCATTAAAAACATCTTGAGTTCGACAACTAGCGTCGTCTACAATCTGCCCATCGTTGGTCCTACATTGGGTCCCAGTGAGTCTTCAGGGAAGTATCATCGTCGCGCATTTCTGATATACTTCTCCACAGTTGTCTACGACATCAAGTGCTTAATTGACGGGATAATGAATGCCACAGAAGACTTCAGCGATGCGACAATCAACGAACTCCAACCTCTGTTGCAAGCTCTTCTCGGAATGGCCGTGTCGACTGCGTGTAAATCTGGCGTCGTAGTGGCAGGGCTGTGCATCTAGACTCCTTTCTCCGTTATTTGTGTTACATATGTGTTACACCATTATCTATGACGCCCGCCCGCATTCGCGCATACATTTGTATCCACTACAGTATCAACCTCTATCCACTATCAATTATCACTACTCCCTACAGCTGTTTTGTAATCCATGCATCCTGCAATGTTTCTCTCGTCATCTAGATGCGACTGAAATGAATTACAAGGCATATCACGCGAATTCCCAGCGGCCATCCGATTGTTGACCGCAGGAGCTTGCTACTTGTTTTGTGCAGTGCGCAGCAAGAAGATCGCATATACCGTTGATTGCTAGATCGGTTATAGTTCTGTTTGGCCAGCGTGACGATCCTACTCGTCTGCTAACCATTTCTCGGCAATTGCACCTACAAATGGCACATGAAAGTGGACTAAGCCATTCTGAGAAGCGTCACGATACGCAAAGAAGCTTGAAGACAATTGGTAAGTTAAAAGTGCACAGAAGGAAAGAGTAACTCACCCTACAAAGAGTTGAATGGCGATGATGATTAATGTACATAAAGTCTTGATCCAGGAAGAAAAATGTGCTATTGAAAGCAGCATCCTAATTAAAACCAGTGGCGTTGTTAAGAGAGCTGACTGGTAAGCTAGAAAATGCAGCAATTGAGTATGAATGCAGAGTGTTTCGGGAGAAGATCTACCATGAAATCGAACGTAGTCATTTTGTGTTTCAAGAATCAACAGGGCAAGGGCTGTAATAAAGATAGATTCATTATCATGTTCAGGAAGTTGGAACAGACCCTTGACGAGAAAGGACATACCTGAAACTGGTCCTAAAAGATAGGCACACAAGGCTAGAATATCCACTCGCCAGCCATACGTCGTTTCCCATTGGTTTGTAGGTGGGTCCTCATCGGAAACAGCTGAAGGTCCCCCGGACCTCGATGAATTGAAGGTAGGAATGCCTCCCGATTGGTAGGAGCTTTCGACAGGAGGGGTCTGAAACCAGGCACTGCCTGATGGTTTTGAGACGGAAGGCGTTGACGGGTGGTCAAATTCATCAGGCGGAGGAGTCTGTGTATCAGCACGAAACGTCAGAAATTTACTTATTCATTAACAACAAACAGAGGATTGGTATTCTCACATAGGCCGCAAAAGAGGCAAATTGGGACGCGCTCATCTTTGTTCCCTCGAAGAAGGTGGTATATTGTTAAATCTAGGAATATAACTGCGTGAGTAATATGAGTAAAGAGGAATATGTCATACATACGCACATGATAGTATTTCTCCTGACCTTGTGTGATAGGGACAGGCGCTTAGGTTCAAGGCTATGGAGGATGTGAGTAAGTGA
The DNA here is from genome assembly GCA_015499995.1 of Flammula alnicola. Classification (NCBI taxonomy): domain Eukaryota; kingdom Fungi; phylum Basidiomycota; class Agaricomycetes; order Agaricales; family Strophariaceae; genus Flammula; species Flammula alnicola. Next base: position 11,501 of record JADNRV010000581.1, read on the forward strand.
CGACTGGCTAACGAGGCTAGAACTAATTACGATTCAATTAGGAACATTCCGAATAAGACGTGATCGTGTCAGATTAATTATATAATCATATATTCACGTGTTGAATACGGTGATACCCGATGTACTATGCAGTTTTCCTAAGCCACCGATTTTCACCTCAAGGTAGAACTACTCATTTCGGCACTGGCGACGACCGCAAGCACAAGGTATGGCCCATCGTGCTCTCATCTATAAAGCATAAGTAACTAACGTTTGTATATAGTACCGGACCCTAGGCTTTCGAAATGGTGAGTTTCCTATCTTGAACCTATGGTCGCGTGAAATAGAAAGAAATTTGGTGCAACTGTCAACTGGTGTTGGGCGCGAGGATCTCTGCGAGATGGAATTGGGTCGAGAATATAGCTAATTATACTCGATTTAGGCCGACACTTCAGCCCCAATCACCCTCCGTACGAGGAAATTCATCACCAACCGTCTCCTCGCGCGCCGTCAATTCGTTGTTGACGTTCTCCACCCATCGCGCCCTAATGTCTCGAGAGCCGATCTCCAGGAAAAGCTCGCTGCTCTCTACAAAACCGACAAGTCTCGCGTCGTCACTTTTGGACTTCGAACGCAGTTTGGTGGAGGACGAAGCACAGGGTTCGCGTTGATTTACGATGATGAGACGTCGCAGAAGAAGTTTGAGCCCAAGTACCGCCTAGTGCGGGTATGTCACCTGTTGCTTTCCATGCCGATTCCCCCTGATTATCTGTGTAGTCGGGACTCGCCTCCAAGGTTGAAAAGCCTTCCCGTAAGCTACGGAAGGAGCGCAAGAACCGTGCAAAGAAGGTCAGTTAACGCTTTATGATTCCTTAAATGCTCGCTTTTGACATTGTACCCTTAGCTCCGCGGTACCAAAAAGGTGAAGGCTGCAGAGCCCCCCAAGAAGGGAAAGTAGTCAATATCCGTCGCTGTCCACTTGCTGCCTGCTCCACTTCTGTATGCATATTATGGTTATTCAAAAATATTATGCATATACATGTCTTTCATCATCCATTCTTCTACATCATGTTATCAGTTGTCACAGAATTGAATCTACAGACACCTTGGAAGATGTCGATGAAATAATGCAATGTAAGAAGAACATAATATATGGGTATCATAAAATCGACAAGAAGATTAGAGTGCCTATTCCATTAAAACCCAGACTTCTTGTGAATAATGTCCGGATCTTCCTGGTACTCCTCGGCAGAAACCCACATCTATAATGATGAGTTAGAGTGAATGTCAACGGAACCAACTTCGACCCCACCTTTTTGAAGGTATTCAGACCAGCCAAGATAGATCCTCCAATCCATGTCGAATACTTTCTCTCGGGAGGAGCATAAATTTTGATTTTAACATCCTTCAAAGCCAATTTCTTCACTTCGTTAAGCAATCGGTCCCCGAAGCCTAAAGGTTGATTGAGCAACAATGAATCCAGTAAAGGGAACGAACGAACCCTTGCATAGGGTACTTCCTCCACTTAGAACGATGTTGGAGAATAAACTCTTTCGCAAGTCCAAATCTACCCGATTGATCGAATCGACCACAACCTGATGCACGCCAGCATACTCTTGACCGATTAATTCGGGATTGAAGAGTATTTCAGGGGCACGGAAGCGTTCAGCACCGAGCTAATGGAAAAAGGGGGGTAAATGACAAGCTTGATAATTCAAGGCGAAACACATACCTGAACAACGTTTCCGTCAGGCAGTCGGAACTCTTCTGTCCGGCCTGTGGCATCCTTTTCTTCCTTTGCGGGACTGAGGGCGACATAACAACATTTCTCCTTGATCGTACGAACAACCTCGCGTTCAGCTGTCGTGTGTAGGTGATGGCCAGATTTCCGGAGGAGTAGCTGAAGGTGATCGGTCACGTCTCTACGCCACCTTGAGCAAGAGAAAATATGACATGAGAAGTCATTTACCTTCCTGCTACATCAACACGACGAATAGCATGAGGCATAGAGAATCCTTCGAAGACGGGGACGGCGTGCGTCACACCATCTCCTGAATCTAGTACGATGCCTGTCGTCCGTCCTGATGAATATCTGTTGGAATAGCATCACTGGCTGCTAAGGGATTGCAAAGTTAACCACGTACAGTGACAGGACGGCTTGCACCGAGGTAAAGAGGGCTGGCACATTGAACGTGTCAAAAAATATCTGGGCTGCTACATCTCTGTTACTCCGAGGATTGAGAGGCGCCTCGGTGAGCAAGACGGGATGCTAATGTCATAGAACATTAAGCGCTAGGTTGGCAAGAAGAGCGAACAGCGCACCTCCTCGCTCAGCGTCCCAAGTTCTTCGGCATAGACCCAATTCCATATCCGCTCCATATCGTCCCAGTCCGTCACGATACCATGTTCCATCGGGTATTTTATCTTGAGCAGGCCCCGAAACTCTTGAGCACGTCGGCCAATGAATACATCTCCTTCCAACGCGCCGGCCATGACGCGTATGTGTTTCGGTCGCCCAACACTAAATCATGAAATGGAGCTCGGTCAACACGATGTGTTTGTACTGGATAACGGGCCTAACCGCGACGACGCACAAAGACGGGAAGAAGCATTTAGGATGATCTTGTCCTGCAAATCCTGCCTTTATTGTACCAGAGCCCTTTTGAAGGAAATTGCGATTAACAAGCGATACATGATATGCAGTGAAAAAAACGGACATTGTCAATGACAACAGGTTGATTAGTGAGTACGTCGTCATATTCCCCAGACATATTGTTTCTACAATTATGGAGAGAATCTGTTGGCTGTTTGGGCCGTCACCGCCCGGTTTCGCGCCTGAAGAGATCTGTCGGTTAGGGGGGAGTACAAGACGCGTTCAAGCTCAGCCACTACTACTCAACCCTTATTTGGTCAGTCCAAAACTACTTCCATTGCCAACACCATCATGGCTCGTTCTGCTCTCCTCCTGTTGCCTCATATCCTTTTATACCTTTCGACTATTTGTGTAAGGCCCTTTCTTTCTTGCGCAATCCCCCGTTCCTGACAGTTTCTTGCAGATATCCGTCGAAGCTGGTTGGAAGAAATGGGAAGCGACCAACTTCTGTAAATGTGTGTAATACACGAGCTAACATCGGTTGGTACTTATTAAACTATCTCCTACACACGCAGGCATATGCTTCGGAACTGGTTATGCGATCATGCCCTTGACTATACCTGATAATCCTTCCCAACCATGCTTGTCATGCACAAAGCAATGGTGCTTGAATCAGAATCTACCAATCTGCGCGGGAGCCTCCCTGGGTAACACAAATCCAGATACTGCTACAGGAAAGGAAGGAGATGTTGAGGCGAGATGTTTTCGTAAGATTCCATTCCTAAACCTAATTTCATGTACATTAAACCACTCCCCAGAGCGTGATTCACCCAGAGACCAACTTGTGGTCACTCTCTTCCTGCTCACGGTCTTTGGTCTTCTACTTGGTGCTGGTATCAAAAGCCGCATACTCAAAGCTGGTCTTTCTACGGAACTTCCATGGAACCGAAGAAATCAGACGCGGTGGTGGGAGGTAAGTTGTTCGTTGCATCATATTCTACGAGCAATAACCTCGACAATGATGTATAGCCTTGGATTCCTGGAAGGCATGAGGAACCGGATGCTCCTATGGGGCTCTCTAGATTTGGGATGAGTGCAGCAAATCCTGGGACTGGAAGGGGAGATTATGCTCCTGTCTCTGAAGAACGTTGAATATTGGGGGATCTTAGATGATTGACTCGGCACCTGTAATACTATATGATGTAGAAAATGGTTGTTCACATTGAAAAAGCGTTTATAGCAAGCTGCAATGGATGTCCGAGTCTTGGGAGGGGGAGTTGAGTTGGAGGAATATTCAATTGGCGAGTCAGGGCTCGGTGGCAGTGTCACGACCGCGAATCAGTCGTCACATGCTGTTCATGCTGCGACGGGTAGATCTTGGCTCCCAACCAGAACCTCTGATGATTCCGTACCAATGGGTTCTCTCTGTTCGAAATCTTCAGCGCATGAGGGGGGCCATACTGTACTAGGCTCAGGTCCCGTCAATTCGAATTCAGGAGCTCGAAGCGTTCCCAGTGTCGCTTCTCCTCGTCCAGATCCCCGTGCCGCTGCGGCGGAAGCTGCAGAGCGTCGGTTGCAGGCGGTGAGCATCTCCCATCACGAACATGAACTCTTCCAGAAAATTTCCCCAGGCGCAAAAAAGGGGAACAAGTGCCGCGAACCCTAAGCAAGGCAAGCTTGCAAGCCAGTTGGCGAAACAAAATAGTTCGAAACCCGGGGCTCAACCTCAAGAGGAAGATAGGCTAGTGGTAAGCGCCCTAAAACGTGTCGTCTATTTGCTACAATCTTATGTGAAATTCCTTTGCCCAGTGGGATTGAAATCAAATACCGAATATTGAACGTTGTCTGCGGCGCGGACCTTGTTCGTCTTTGTTGCATGGGTCACACCGTACGATCTTCTCTCGAGATGCCATCTAGGATGTTGCCAGCCCTCGCGCTCCCTCGTTTCCGGAATTTTTTTCTGAATTTCACTATAAATGGATGCGCTGCCTCGCTCGCTACACGTTCAAGTGACACCGGGCAACACCTGATGATAAGAATGTCCTGCAGTTAAAGATTTTGAGAATCGCGAGGCCGGAAATTCGATCCGAATAATTTTTTCTTTCTATCTGTTCAGCGAATTGCTTGATCAGAGGCCTCATTGCATGAGCTTTAGCGGCTTTTTGATGTGGAATACTCACACGTCCGAAGAGATTGAAGAAGACTGCATATTTTTATGTGATGCTTCCTGGGACCTGCGAAAGTCGGGATATTTTCTAGAGATGAGGATGATAAGATTTGACTGTATGGCAGTAAGTACGAGCCTTGTAGGTCGGCCATCAATAAAAGAACCCGGACCGGCACTGTGGAAAGTTAGGATGCCGGCGTGACCAACCTGAATTCTTACAACAACATGCAGCGCGGACAGATAGCTGCTTGAGCCATTTTTGTCAAGTCGCTTGCGCTTCACTGGTGCGCAAAAACCTTTTTGGCTAATCCCTCAGCTACAAGTCAGTTCCTTCAGATCGCCGCAAGCGGAGCAGCGCTCACAAAGGACACGCGGAACAGCTGAATCCTGATTGTTTCGTACATGATCCAGCAGCAAACCCACGAGCCGCACAACTGGGAAAAGGTGCTCTGGAAAAGGCCTGCATACCCTGATAACTATGTCCCGCGAAGCCTGTTTCTTGCGTCGTCGCGAAGGAATCGTATGTGGTTCACATGCTTGTCTTCCCGAGACGATCACTTAAACCGCTTTGACAGCCAACCTTCGGCTGTACACCTACTGGCCCCTCGTTACCTTGTCATGTTCCATCACCCAACACCTTGCAATCATTTTTGTGTTCTTGGCAGTTTTCGTGCGACTGAAGGAGCGCACTTTGGACCCTCGTTCCCTAGTATGCATCTCCGTATTGTGTTTTTTCATCGGATACGCAACTTGGAATGCGCTTGATGGGAAAGGAGACAGCTCAGATCGACATTCAAATCGTTCGTGAATTTGTGAAGTGAATGCTTAACTATTAGTTACTGATTTATTTTTGTAGACCTGAAAACCTTGAAATCATCTATCATGATGTTTCTGGCTTTAATGTCGCTTTCCCCTGTTTTACGGACTTTAACTGCTGCTACATCTTCCGACTCTATCTGGGCCTTAGCCGCAGTCCTTTTTATTCTTAACGCCCTTCTTGCTGACTATACCGCTACGGAGCCTGAGAGCGCTCATGAAGGGTGAATTGACTTGTATTTCGTGCCAAGCATTTAGCTTAATACTCGCTTCCAGGCTTTCATCTGTGCTGTCCATGAACGCGGCTGTATCCGCGTCTGTAGTTTTAGCATCTCGCCTTGCAACAGATGTATCTGTCTTCGCGCTTATGCTGTTTTCCATCCAGTCATTTGCATTATTCCCAATGATTCGTCATCGCTTGCAGGTAGACTCAGGGCCCTTTCTCTTCTTCTGTTGCTTATTTATATCTTCCTAGTCATCGCCGATTGCTGCATGGCTGCTGATTACAATTGCCTTGTCAATTCTAGCTGTCTGGCTAGTGGCCGATCTATCGCGCACTGTTATGTGGTTGTACATTTCCATCCTATTTTTCGTCACCCTAATAGCCCCGGCTGTTCTCATTTGGGCGCAACGATACAAAAAGTGAGTGTCTTCTTTCAGGTCATGAAAACAAGAGTGAGTTGACATCTATGATATATTTTAGTATTATCCGCGGCCCATGGGATGCAGCAATTCCTAAAGTTAACTAGATCTGTAGTTCACACATTTAATTTTTTGTACGACAAAGCAGTAAATAGCATGATAATCCTAGAAAGCGGAGATATATACAGGGTATGCAGATGGCAAAGCAATTCGACAAGAGGAGTATGGTACAACGGGGTGGGGTGAGATACAAAGGTATAAGTCAATGAGGTATATGCAACGATGGATGTCTACATTAGCAATAACAGGCCAAGATTTGTCGAAAGGATTGGCTATAGATACAAGATCCTCCATGGATGAGTCTAATAAAAGGTAGGATGGTTATAGATCAGGGTGTTTCTGCGTCGATGTCTTCCTCTTCTAGGCGAGGTCGCTTGGAGCCAGTAGACCCTCCCATACCAATGCCTCTAGCTTCCAACACATCCATTGCAACTCTAGCAGCACCTTCGGAAGTCTTTTTTGTTCTGGCGCGAGTGCGGCGAAGAGCTCCAAAGGCTTGGGCTTTGATCACGGCAACGGTGCAAGAAATGGACGTGGAACCAGGCGAAGGCGACCGTGAATTGGCAGGAATAGTATTACGCCGCGACCGAACGTGGGGGTCGTTGAAAGAAGGATCTCCGTCACTATTAGCTTGGTCATGGTGTGAGCCATTTTCGCTTGGAGGAAGAATCGGCTGATGGTCGGCACCACTGTCTGGTCTGCGTCCCATTCGATAACGTGCTGCGTCGGCAGTTTGGCTCGTGAGAGAGATGTCAGCGGTTCCGCCATGGAGGGTCACTTCCGGACAGTGTGGAAGAGAATGTCGTCGGTAATCAAAGTCCGCACGGTCCTGTCCTGCAGAAGGCTCGTGGAAAGTGAAAGGGAATGATGACGTCAGAGATATCGATGTAGATGAGCTTGGTGTAGACGTTGTAGGCGACATAGATCGCGAGTTTGGCATACTTTCGCCCATGTTCTGATGAAATCGATCTCCGTTCGGGAACACATAAGGCGCGCTGTCCAGCACAGAGTTCAGCGCTGCCTTTTGCTCGTCTCCTGAGAATCGTCCAGGGTATGTCGACATGTCCGTCGAGGTTAGAGAAGGTGATTCCACGTACGTTGGCGATTCAGAATGGGGAGGAGTTATGGATTCTCCGCTGTGCACGTCAGGAGGCAATGATGGCTGTCCCTGCCAGCGAGGGTCTCTTGAAGCGCCATGCATTGGATAAGAATACGGAGGGTACTTCCCAACGCGATGATTGAGAGCCGATCCAGATGATCCGTCTGTCGAGATTTCATTGTTCGGAAAAGGCACTGTGGGCGACTGGTTCGAGAAATTGCTACTGCTTGCTCCAGAAGTGTTGTAAGTTCCGTGGCATGCTGTTGAATCTTCTCCTCTGTATGCCAGTCCATTTCCATATGACTGTTGGAGGAGAGAAGCTGTTGGATGAGAAGAAAGGCCATTCGGTTGAGCGTGTCCTAAAAATGGCGATGATAGAGGCGGCGGAGGTAGATCGTCCGCCTCAGGTGCCGGTCCTCTCTTTCTCGTCTGGTGGTACAGGGCTCTGAAGAGTTTTTCTCGCTCCCGATTTTCATGACGAAGGCGAGCATTCTCTTGCCGTAACTCCATCGACTCGTTGCGGGATTCTCGGCATGATTCCTGGAGTTGAATAACAACAGACTCTAAGCTCGTAACTGTATCGATGTGGGCCGTGAGTTGGATGGTGGCAGGCTCAAAGATTGAGGTTGATTACCTGTCTCCTCCAGGGTAGCGATGTAATTGGCGCGCCGGGCGCGGAACGCAGCTTGTGCATCTGCATTCTTCTTTTTTCTGAGGGCGACGTCGGACATACGGGATGTAGACTCCGAAGCAGGCTTTGAGTGGGAGTTGCTGTTGGATGGAGAGGGTATGGATGTGGACTTTGGCATAGGAGGGCAAAATGTTGAGAACGGGAGGATGCTTAAAATGCCATGGAAAAAGAATTCGAATCAGGGGACACGAGGAGAGGGTCCGCGGCCCTTTAAGACGTTCTCTTAGCCGATGTTGTGCACTTTTTAAGTTTGGCCTCAAGGGGTGCGCCGCTCACGCATTTGACAGCAACAGTTTCTCGAAGATTACAATAATGGGACCTGAGGGCATCCTGCTTCTCCTACGGAATTTTATCTAACTGCCATGGACTTTCTTAATCTAACAAAAGAAATCCCCGCGCCACTCAAACACGCATACCATCTGACGCCGGTAAACAATTCGAGCACAACGCCCCAGATCCAATTGATTGCACTCACGGCCTTGTGTCCGTATTCTCACCGCAATATCCGTTCCACCATGTTTCCATATTGCCTTATCAAGTTAGAAGGGTAACGTCGGATGCCGATTTGGTGAATGCTGATTTTTGATCGTTGTACCGGTCCTCCCTAACTTGCAAATGAAAGCCCGTCACTGCAGGGAACGGCATGACTCCGGACGCGGTCCGAAATCTCATCCTGCCCTTGCATCATCCGCAACTTCCATATCCTCCGCGTCGCCTTCCAGATCAAATGACTCCAACGTAGTCCCTGTACTATCCAGCACACAAGCTACTCGTCGACCCGCTCTACCATTCAAGGCTAGAGTTACCCCACCATTCTTACAACCGGACAATGCACGACGTCGATTAACGGGAATTCTTGTAGCAGATAACTAGAAAGGTGCCAAAATCAGTGCCGCTCCGGCTGCAGAGCGTTGATACTTGAGCCCCACATCACCGTTCTTCCACAACTTCAAGGTGTCCTGCATCAAATCTTCACGGGTTGACCCCTTTACGTACCCGTCGTGCAGCAATTTTTGATATCCTGTATCGTTGTAGTTGAGCGTGGCTATAAAGGCTTGTTCTGCACGTTTATTAAGATCAGCCTAAGGGGCAAAAGAAACTTCCATTCGACTGACTTTCTCCCTGGACGAGCCGGTAAACAATTACGACACATTCATCGTCGAAAAAGTCGGCATCCAGGAGGTCAAAATTACTTTGTTCTTCATCTTCCTCGGGGAGATAGCATTCAAGAAGCGTAATGCCAATTTCAGACGGTAGCTCAGCTGCCTCGACTCCAAAACGAAGCTGAGTAAGAAGCACTTTAAAGACAAAATTCTCAGTCAACAGAAATATAACCATGAAAGGTTCCACTTACTCGTGTTATTGCCCTTTGAAGGTATATGGGCAACTAGGTGTTGCAGAAGTTCGCCATTCTGTCTCATTCAGTTTGATTTCGTTAATCGAGTAAATGACATTTACCTCCTTTAAACTGGTCCGTTCTCGGAAAGGGAAGGCCAACGGTTCTTCGGGTGAAAGCCCCTTCTCCGGTACGCGTTCTGCTTTCAAGGCAGCATCAAATGAAACAACCGCAGACCGAGAGGCAGCTCCAGCTGCATGATGAAAAACTCGTTCAGACCGATGTGCAAGATCCTGGATTAAGGCTTCTATATTTCTATCCAGATGACTTATATCCGTTCTTGGGGCAGTCTAGAGGATAAATTAGATCTCGGCGGAAGACCTTTCAAACCAAGGTACGAACCGTCTGCCAAGCCACCTGACGGGAATCCCTGGCAATCTTGAAGGCTTGCTCGAGAGCCGCATCCAAGGAACTGTTACCATAATCCGGAAGGCCTAAATCAACGTCTTGAAACTGGGGTATAGGTCCGATAAACCATTTGTCGATAGAACTGCTGGCCAGGCCTGTGATAAAGTAATTATTGACTTCCAATATATCATGACGAGGGATGTTTCCATCGTTTGCGGAATTCACGTTGTTGACCTCTGCCTAAAGTTTAATCGCCTTGCTCAAAATGCAAATGCACAACGCACCGAATCGTAGCCAAGAGATGAACTCTCGGAAACGAGATAGTTCCGTCCGGGATGTAGCAGCCAACCAGTTTGCTATTACTATCCCACGACTCGCTAAGTCGAGACAGATGACTATGTCCTCCGGTGGCAATTCAAATAAAGCAAACTGAGGCCTTTGAGAAATAAGGACCATACTAGTGGGGTCATTAGAGATAGAGCTTACAACTTCGACCATCCTTGGATTTCATCCAAGACAAGATGCAACCTTTGGAGTGCTGGAGCAATCTGCTTCTCTGCCGAATCGCGCAACTTGACAAGAGCTTCTGAGACAGTGGATTCCCACTTCTGAATACTCTAAAAGCCTATTAATGCAAGCTTGCAGGACAAAAAAAAAGTTGTCTGACTCTTTCGCTCATTTGTTCGCCGCTTCCAAGAAAATCCGACAACGAGTCTGATGCCTTTCCAGTGGTTAAAAGATAGGTTAGATCTAGTATAGGGTTTGTTCCCTCCTCTGTAAAATACGAAATATTAAGTTGATATTCTTGAAAGGGGAATAAACAAACGTACGGCCAAATTGTTCCTTTTGCTTTGAGTCAAGCATGTGAACCCACTTTGGTCCAAGTTCCCGAGCACCAGTATTACTTTCAGACCCGTACCACACTTCACGCATTTCCTTTACCACTCGCAAGACATACCAAACGAGCTCGCGAGCGGTAGATGACAATTTGGCGAGATCCCGAGATCTCCGTTGGGCAAGAAGCGGAACGTCGATGATAACAGGGTTCAAGTTCGTCCGCGAAATTCCATCATGGACAATACGAGGCTGTCCTACGAAAAGAGGTCGCAGCGGATGCTTCACAGTCGAACTAAAATCGAAGGCGAAGCCGAATGGAATAAAGCCCAAAGGAAAGGTCCCATCGAGGTAAGAAAATAAGCGGCCGACATTGTCAGTCACTAGAAGAATGCTGTTGAGATTAGAGTTGTCTACTTCGTCAAGGTTGGCGCTGTCGGAAGATGGTTTGCTGTGTGACGAGGGATTTATGGAAGCCATTATATGGTCAGCGGAGAGGGTAGGCCATGTATCAATGACTGGTGGAAGCTGGGTTTATGACTTGTGCGGGTATGAGAGCCTTGGAAAGCAAAAAGATCGGTGGCCCTTCATGCCAATCATCAGGCTTGGCCAAACTTCAGAATAGACATGACATACGTCAATTTTTCTGTTTCCTCCTGCAGATTATCTAGCAACGGCAATAATTTCAAAATTGAATGAGCCGACCCTGTCTTGGAGGTAGTGAGGACTCGGTTCAAAAAGAAGACGCAATCAGTAGGAGACCCACGATGACATCGTTCCTTTTGAAGATATCTGGGATGTTAGAGGTAATTGGCGAACTTCTCTCATCCCGAAACCACCATATTCCAGTGAGACGAACAGAGCGTTGGTCTGGACCCCATTTTGAACTGACAGGCAGAGAGAGAAATAGATGTCCGTCTTGCAAAGAATGTAAAGATATGGCTGGTGGATCTTGGATAACAGCTATGCTTTGTCCTATAGTTTCAATCAGAGCTGCGGTCCTTCTTTCATAAAGAAGCAACGTACCGTCAGGACTCCAAGCTATTCCAACAACATGGCGATTGTCATCGCCATCACCAACGTCCGTCTCCCATATCTTTGAACCTTGATTAGAGCTCCAGAGACTCATTCTGTCGGTGCCCCCCAAACGAGAAAAAAGCAAGACGAGATCCTTGTCCGGACAACATGAGTTCGGAACCAATCGTCCTGGCAGATGTAAGCGGATATTTGCAAGAGATGTGAACGCATTCGTTGCCATTGCATAAATTTACCACCGCGACAAGGATTTCTTGAATGCAATAGAATAAGAGGGGCAAAGCTTTGAAGTATGAGATGCCAGAGAGCAGAACCAACACAACCTCAACAGAGAAATGGGTATGCGAGACACGCCTATGGTTATAAACAACTGTCAAACCTTTGGATGAAGGCCATGGTACAATATGAACGGATGTACATTGCTTTCAATTATTATTATTAACTCCGTTCAAATCAGAACAAGTAATGTGACCGTGTCATTCTCTCCGCCTCAATTTGCTTGACTGGCAGACTCGCCTGAGCTGGATTATATTAGTACTCCTCGCTTTCCTAGTAGACGGAAGCTACCCAGAAGGGAAACCAAATATACGACTTATTACTATTGACACTACTTTTCTTTGTCCCCCACAAATGCATAC
>JADNRV010000582.1:0-23751 GCA_015499995.1 Flammula alnicola
TGTTCTCCGGCCAATCCAAAACACCTGTGGATTGAATTCAAGGACAAAATATGTGATGATCTTCAACACAAATTGCAACAACTTGGACGTACGCAAACCTCAGCAAGCAACATTTATGACTTTGGCTTGCACCTCATTGACGAAATCTTACATGACTCTGGTCATAATCTATCCGACTTCTCCTCTATGCCCCGGCCAGTTCATAACTGGTCAAACACGCTCCACAATCGGCTGATAGCACAACAGACAAACTATGATCAAGAATCAGAACATTCTTTAGCAGACGAACAAGTTCACTCACTCAATGCAGAGCAAAAGCATGCTTTTGATCGCATATGGACTCCATCAGCAACAATGAAGGAAAAATCTTCTTTCTTGATGGCGCAGGTGGCACAGGAAAAACATACCTGTACAAAACAATCTGCCATGCTATTCGAGCTAAAGGTCTTATCATTCTTTGCGTTGCGTCGACAGGACTAGCATGTCTTCTTCTCCCAGGAGGACAAACGGCGCATTCAATGTTCAAGATTCCTATCGATTCTCTCGATATTGATTCTGTGTGTAACATTCCTAAAGAGAGTCTTCGAGCAGATCTCTTGCGTGCCGCACACGCTATCATCTACGACGAATGTTTAATGAGTCATCGACATTGCTTCGAAGCTCTAGATCGCACCTTTCAAGACCTTCGAGACTGTCCATCACGATTTGGAGGTCTTACAGTCGTCTTCGGTGGGGATTTTCAACAAATTCTACCTGTTGTGCCCCATGGATCTCGCGCGGACATCGTTGATGCTTGCCTTCAACATTCATACCTATGGAACGACATGGAAATCTTGAAATTACGAGATAATATGCGGCTTCGACACTCACCCAAAGACGCCCCGTTTTCGCAATGGTTGCTCGATATCGGACATGGACGTAACATTGACGACGATGGCAACATTGAAATCCCTCCGTCAATAGTAACCTATAACGAAGATGACTTGATCAGTAATGTTTATGGAGACATTCACAATATGCCTACTGCTCCACCGCCCGACTATTTTCTCGACCATGCCATTTTGGCTCCCAGAAACATTGATGTGCGACAAACAAACGACAAAATCCTTGCACAAATGCCAGGTGAAGAAATTGTCTGTCATAGCGCAGACAGTTTGGAGCGAGATGTGATAATGCTGTTGGCCATGATGACGAGATCCCTGAAGATTTCTTGCGAGCACTTGAACCTTCCTCACTACCGTTATCAGAGTTGAAGATGAAAATCGGATGTCCTCTCATGCTTCTACGAAATTTGGACCCCAGCCAAGGCTTATGTAATGGGACTCGCATGATCCTTTTACGACCTTACCACCGCATTCTGGAAGTTTTAATTATTGGAGGCGATCACCATGGCGAGAAAGCCTTCATTCCTCGCATCACATTAAAACCGACTTCTCAGCAATATCCATTCATTCTCAAGCGTCGACAATTTCCTGTGCGGCTCTCTTTTGCAATGACGATCAACAAAGCACAAGGTCAATCTCTCAAATGTATTGGCATACACCTTATATCGCCCGTGTTTTGTCATGGCCAGCTTTATGTTGCATTGTCAAGGTCAATGTCATCTGAACGTGTTCATGTATTACTTCCGGACACACCCGTTGGACTTGCGAGAAAAACTCGAAACGTAGTTTACCCAGAAGTACTCATAGATTAGATTAGATCAAAATTGTGATGTCATGTCATTGCGTTTTTGTCTCATTGTCTTTCTTTCCTGTCGACCATCATGACCAGCTCTCCAGGCTACATTTCACTCTCTGCAATTGCAGTCCTTGCATCTCCACGACCCGTTGATCCTCAAAGAGGTAGCAGAAATGTGGTGTTTGATGCGAACTTCTATATCACAGAAGGTAGCCAAACATCTTCTCTCGCTCTCCTCCGCTATTTCGTTCCGGATGACATGATGAACGCTATCCCAAAAATGTCTGAGAAAGCTTTTCAAAAAGCTTTCGTTGTCGCTAATGTATGTTGTCCTCTATCTTCGCTATAAAAGAATATAATTAACATTGTAGAAATCTAGATATCTTCCATCACGAAAGACACCATCTCAGAAGATTTAGTAACGGAAGATCTAGAAATCAGCGACTATGCCTTTGTGGGTGATATTCTTCAAGTAAGTTGCACCAATATTTCTTTCGAGAGATAAAAATTGACAACAGACAAAGCTCATCCTCATTGATGGTGATGCAAACGACAAAACACGTCCATACATTGACATTGCAGGAGTGGTCACCCGTTTCAATAACGATGATCATTCATTCAACATGTCTCCCACCCAATATGTATCCTTGCCCCATACATCTTCCACTTTCCCTCTCCGAGGATTTTTTATTGAATCTAAAAGATGGGGAGAGGGAAAGAAGCCCAAAGTAATGGTCGGATCCACTATAGCTTTTAGTGGTTTCATTGATAAGATCATGCGAGAGCACGACGCTGACAGAACAATGTCATCTGTCGAAATCGAAGTCGCTAATATTGCATATCTTTCCAATCGCACTAACCCCTCGATCGTTCCAAACCGTGAGCATCAGTGTCGACTAGATCACATTACTATGAATTAACATTAATGCTTTCTTCTATAGGATCTACTACTCGCGCTGCAGGGTCTCGGACACGATGGAACTACAATGATCCACCTATGTCTCACGGCGACCCCAATGCTTCAAGGACCTCTCAACAAAATGTATCATCCTCTATAACAGACAAAAAAAGGAAGCGCGATGACAATTCTGACGACACAGCTACCGAGACAGCTACTGACGATGAAAAGAAAGACTAAATTTTAGTTGTTATATTTTTATGCTACTTATTACTTATATGTATTCTGTATTTTTGAAAGTCCAGAGAGCGCACATCACTATGTTAGTAATCTCAATAACCAAAGATCAACAAAACCTCCAAAAGCTAATTCATGTCATTGCACATTCCACACCAACCAACTTTGTATAAAATTATGCTCAGTGTATTAAACATATCATGGTAACTCTTATTCCCAAATATCTTGAACAGCAGAGGGGTATGCAATTTCTGTATTTTTGAAAGTCCAGAGAGCGCACATCACTATGTTAGTAGTCTCAATAAACAAGGATCAACAAAAGCTCCGAAAGCTAATTCATGTCATTGCACATTCCACACCAACCAACTTTGTATAAAATTATGCTCAATGTATTAAACATATCATGGTAACTCTTATTCCCAAATATCTTGAACAGCAGAGGGGTATGCAATTTCCGCATTTTTGAAGTCCAGAGAGCGCACATCACTATGTTAGTAGTCTCAATAAACAAAGATCAACAAAAGCTCTGAAAGCTAATTCATGTCATTGCACATTCCACACCAACCAACTTTGTGTAAAATTATGCTCAGTATATTAAACATATTATGGTAACTCTTATTCCCAAATATCTTGAACAGCAGAGGGGTATGCAATTTCCGCATTTTTGAAGTCCAGAGAGCGCACATCACTATGTTAGTAGTCTTAATAAACAAGGATCAACAAAAGCTCCGAAAGCTAATTCATGTCATTGCACATTCCACACCAACCAACTTTGTGTAAAATTATGCTCAGTGTATTAAACATATTATGATAACTCTTATTCCCAAATATCTTGAATAGCAGAGGGGTATGCAATTTCCGCATTTTTGAAGTCCAGAGAGCGCACATCACTCTGTTAGTAGTCTCAATAAACAAAGATCAACAAAAGCTCCGAAAGCTAATTCATGTCATTGCACATTCCACACCAACCAACTTTGTATAAAATTATGCTCAGTGTATTAAACATATCATGTTAACTCTTATTCCCAAATATCTTGAATAGCAGAGGGGTATGCAATTTCCCCATTTTTGAAGTTCAGAGAGCGCACATCACTATGTTAGTATTCTCAATAAACAAGAATCAACAAAAGCTCTGCAAACAAACGGGTAACATGGACCGTAATTCCCGATAAGAAAAAAAAAACAATGCTTTTGCCACACGTGATTTTGTGGCAAAACCATTGCATTATTATTATTAATCATTATATGCATATCCAATGATATCGATCACTCTGATTCTGCAAGTACCCGTGCGAAGCACGGGAACGCGCTAGTATTATATCAAATCGACTATCATTTGATTTATAAGGTCTGTTTTAAGAGACTAATGCTGAACCCCAATTTACGTCCCCAACGGTCTCCGTCTCTCAACATTCAACGATAATGAATCCCTTTCCTACTTTGAACTTCAGCTCCCAAATCTCGGGATTGGGCGGAGTAGGAGGCAAGTTAGCCAAAGGTGCCATCGCTTGCCTTAGACGGAACTTGAATCACGGAAACAACACAAAACAAAACGGCAAAAAAACGGACGCGGTGAAAATATTTATGTATGACTTTTCAGCGATGCTTTTCAATATATTGGAAACTGTGGGCGGACTGTGTACCCAAGCATGTTTGTGCTCCTTCGAGTCAGGACAGCACATCCTCTATCGATGCTCCGACTGGGCTCGATAAGTTCTCTCAGTTCAAGTTCAATGGCTCAGGCACGCTTTCAACCTTCTCGATTGGACGACATCGAGTACATCGAAGACTACCGGCCTGGTGGCTTCCACCCTGTCGCCATCGGCGATGTCTTTGCGCAAGGTCGCTGCAGAGTTGTCCACAAATTGGGCTTTGGAGGCTCGTCGACTATATGGCTTGCTCGCAATCGACTTGGAAAACTTGTGACTCTCAAAGTCATGCGCGCCGAAGTATCGTCTAAGCCTGCCGACGAGATTCCAGAACTGGCCGTTCCCCTGAAACTTTCGGAATACATCCAAGCGCAATGTCCTGTCGCTCGTTCAAACATTCAGACCGTCGAGGACCATTTCACAGAGAATGGGCCTAACGGGTCACATCTCTGTCTGGTCTCTCAGCTCGCGGGACCTAGCATTCTATCCATGTCGGATTGCCCTGGGAGAGTGATTGGAAGTAGACGTCTACGGGGAGATCTTGCTAGGAAAGCAGCCAAGCAAGTGGTTTACGCGGTGGAGCTCATGCACACTGCCGGCTTCGTCCATGGAGGCTTGTGCCAACTTTTGTGGCGGAGGGGCGATAGGAGCTGACATGATATTACTCAGACCTTACAACGTCCAACATCCTCTTGCGTGCCGCTGAAAACATTCAAAACTGGTCGGATAGTGACGTCTACCTCAACCTCGGCCAGCCAGAGACCGAAGAAATTGCAACTCTCGACCACAGTCCCCCAGGACCTCACGCACCTGCACAACTCGTTGCGCCCATCAACAATGCATACTTGACTAACTCTGCCTTTCTCCAAGAAGATATCCTCCTCACCGACTTCGGCCAGTCTTTTTCCAGTTTCCATCCTCCGACAGACTATGTGCCAGCGACTGTGCCCCACTACCAGTCCCCGGAAGCTCGTTTCGAGGGAAGGATAGGTATACCGTCCGATGTTTGGGCATTGGCTTGCACGATCTTTGAAATCCGTGCGGGGTCTCCCCTTTTCGAGGCGTTCCTAGGAGGAAACGACGAGATCCTCAAGGAGATTGTGGCGACACTCGGAAAGCTGCCAGAGCCGTGGTGGGGCGCGTTCGAGAATCATTACCTGTGGTTCGACGAGGACGGGAAGCCCAAGGCTCGGGAGCTTCAACAGGTGTTGCTGCCTGCCGAGAAGACGTCCATCAAGCAGAAGTTGGCGAGTATTGGTAAACAAGACGCACCACCGGCGACTGGGGATGATGGCCCGATGATGGAACGGCCTGGAACGAGGTTGGACGAGCTCGAAATTCAACTTCTAGGGGATTTGCTGGAGAAGATGCTGCGCTATCGGCCACAGGATAGGATTAAAATGAGCGAGATTGTTTCTCATCCTTGGTTTGCTCTCGAATAAGTGTATCGTGTCTGTGTAGCACTGCTGTATAGAAGCTTATCTACTTGACGTTGGCGTTGTAGCGCTTCTGTGGCCTTCTCTCGGACAGTTCAGATTCATTCGTTGCGTTCATGATTCCCGAAGCAACAGCCATATTCTAAACAGGTTTGTTTGAACGGACTGACAGCGAGCATTGACAAGGCAACAGCGAGAAATAATTATGAGTTCAGGGTATAAAGCGCACTGTCAATAGACAATTAAAAGTCTAATAAGGGCAAGGTCAATTCTAACTTGTTGTGCAAGCCGCTATGCATGGCATAAACGAGTCCCTTTTTTCATTCTTTGCTGAGTTATAGGTGAGAGTGCGGTGGAATACGTGCGGCGTGCCTTGGTCGTAAGACGAGTTTGAGCCATGGCTGAAACCTGGAACGCCGAATCCTGCACCACCTACGCCACAAGATGAAAGTGCTGTCCTTGAGACAAGTCAGATTGCAGCGGAATGAAAGGGTTGGGGGAGAGGTGTGAGATGAAACCGGGAAGAAAGGCTGGTAATCCAGGTGTGTCGAATTATGCTCATACTGCTACCATTGATGATGACTCGGATGGTGTCGCCGCCGCGGCGCATGCCTGAGACGCGGTCGTCAGAGATGGGCAGTGTTGAACGATGAACGTTGAACGTTGAGCCGCTGTTGGTGGATTGCGGGCCCACCTTAAATTTGATGTCATGGAGGCCGGGACAAACTTGCAGCAAATCCGCCAGGCCTACCACGCGCATGAACGGCTCCAGAGCTTACCCTACAAATGTGGTGATCTGGCCATGTTCTCGACGATGACACACCGCCGGAGAAATTATAAGCGAAAAGACAAGGAGTGGCGAAATTTATGCCCCGATGTGATTATTAGTATGCATTCTAGAACAAGAGTACAACAGGGGCCAACTATGAGATATACTTTTTCTTCTCCTTCAGTTGAGCATATACATCCACCCTCCGTGGACGGCCATAACGAGGCTCCGGCGTCTCTGTAAGAAAAAAGGCAAGAAAGCGCGTCAGGAGGACTGCCAGCATCACAACATGACAAAGAAGACCACTGACTTAGAACGGATTTGTAAATCTCAGAGACGTCCTCGTCCCAAATCTCGCGGAACATATGTGCTCCTCCTCCTTGAGCAGCGTCCAAATTCCACCTTTCTACAAATGCTCGCACATTAAAGCCGAGGCGCTCTTCTGTTGGCACGACAGGGATATCCAGATGGGCGGAGGTAGGAACACCGACAGCTGCTCGTGAGGCCGCAGTAAGTGTGTAGCCTGATGCCCCTAACGGAGGTTGGGGCAGGAGAAGACAGACGTATCGGTGATATGGTGTACCATGCTGAGGATGAGGAGGAATATATTTTGTATGCGTGTTAATATTAGTTATAAGGGGAGATGTTGCGGAGAGGGGGATGTTGGGTCTAGGAAAGGTAAGTGAGGTTATGAATAAAAGTGTTAACTGCTTTTACTCACTTCATCCAATGCAAGAATGTGGTAAACCTTTCAGTTTCCGGATCAGGAACATCTGAGAACGGGAAATTTAGTTACAAGTGAATGTGACACATGTGGAGATTAAATCACATACCAGGATCAACGAGAAGCATGGTGTACAACCGCGTATCAGTGTGGAACACATTAGCATGTAGCTTGGGAGGGACGAGAGTCTGCGGTGACAAATAAATAAGTTTCTTCCTGCAGAGAGATTGAACAAATAGGATTACCTGCTTCGGTCTCAAAAAGACGCCCGGTTCGACAAGTGTTTGTACCTTCTTCGTCTCAATAAATTCGCTCGGTCGAGTGCGTACAACGACGTGTAAGTCGACGCTCGGCTTGATCACAGGCAGGACATCCGGCACGACGTTCATTTGATAGATACGCTCCATCTATGAGTATAACATTAAACTGAATTCAAGGACAAATGCAGCCGGAGAAAAAGTCCATACCAACAAGTCAAGATCTCCTTCTTTTCTCCATTTTTGTTCGACGAGATATCTGTGTGACATGTTCGACATGTCCGCTGCGAGGAAGAATAAATTAAATGTCAAGACAGAGTATTGGAGAAAAGTTTGGGACGAACGCACCCATTGCATTGTTCACGGTCCATCGAACGTCAGGCAAGTTAATCTCACTCTGAACCTCCAGGATATTTAGCTTGTTCAGCAAGCTCTCCAGCTCTTCATTCAAAGCTTCCATCTCCTGCGTGGTAGCCTCGAGCCCCGCATCGCCCTCGCGAAGCTTTTGCAGCTTGGCCTCCAGGGCCTTATAGGTGACTTCCTTTCCTTCAACACGTTTGCGGAACTCCTTTACTTCCTCCTTCAGCTTCAGGCTGTCCTTCTTCAGGACACCAAGCGCCAGATCATACGCAGGGACGACTCCGGCACTGAGTGGCCTGTTCCATTTCCGGGGACTCTCGCTGGAGATAGAAGGTCGTTTGGGTGGCTGTTTGCGCCTTCGACGACCTTGAGTAGTCGATTGTTCAGAAGCAGCAGCAGCAGTGGTCGCTGACGTCGATTTGGTCGGCTTCACAGACGGCGGGGGAGGTTGGGCGGGTTCCGTCGCGCTGGGATTGCTGGCTACGGTGGTATTCCCTCTGACAACCAACGTCAGATATCTTGGGGTGACTGTCGGTAGCCTGCGTATGGCAAACATCGTCAGTCGCTGTAGGTCGGACTCGTCAATATTTTTTTGGACGCGACGGAACTGTCAAAGCCTTTGACAATCAAACACAAACACTATTCGCCGTTCCAGCGAAAATCGAATTCTGTCCTTGCACTGCAGTACATACACCACGCATGAGTGTCGAGATGCGCAGCTCCTCAGTGTCATGAAATTTGACATAAGCCATCCGTGCGGAATATGTGAGCATAGACATACTTGACCGTCCACACCATCTGTCTAGCACTCTGTCACGCCCCGCCGCCGATCTTTATACGATGCTTAAAGTCTCTTTCGTTTAACCAAATATATCTGGGCAACAGATCGCACTTGGAAACACCAGCTCGACTGCCCTCTGGCTCAAGCATTTTCACTGCCGTTGGGCAGCCAGCCTGACCTTCACGCCCTATCACATCTTGATTGCAAAATAGGGTCTGAATCTCGATATACCGAAGACCGAATCAAGGGACGATCTGTCTTTGTGAGCCATATCGAGATAGATGATTGGACACGGAGACCATTTTTCGAGTCTTTTCGAATGTGCTTGCATATCGCGGATCTCTACACCGTCAATGGAGGCAGAAATTTCATCAAGATCAAGGCCAATATACCCCCATCGAGAGATCACCCTATAACATGGCCGTTTTCTTGAGATACGAGCTTGAGCTGCGGCCATGAGGCCTTGGTCGAACTGCACGTTTTCACTGCTACCCGGTCAGGTCTGGAAACACTGTCCCGTTAACGCGGTCCGCATATTTCCGGCTTTAAACGAGCGTTTACGACCCTTTCTTATGGAGCACTCGAGTCCTGCAGACAAAGATTCACCTTTTGGTGCGGAAACGAAGAGGTTTGACAGAAGATGTTCTCCATTACTGTGATTTCGGAGACCCCTTAATTTACGACATCCCAAGACAATCGATAGGAATATTGTAGTCTTGCTATCTCAATATATCCTCCCATTCGTCGTATCTGGTCGTTCTAGAACTTAAGTTTTGCCAACGACCTTCGCGGAGACAAAGGTCGACTGGTCAAACGAAGAGTTGATAATGTACATACAAAGAGATGTCTCCATCAACCAACCGTCCTTGCTTTGCCAATCCAATCCGATTTGATTTGATTGTTTACGGGAAAACATTTCCAGGTTCATGGCTCCTCATCATTCCCCTTGCTCGAGAACTATGAAGCGAATGACTTCCATGAAAATTCCATCCGAGTAATAATTTCACGCCCCAAAGCTCAGGCAGGTATCAATGCTTTGCTACTATAATTTACATGCGAAAGTGCGAAATAAACATACAAATGGAAATCCTGGAATAGTGAATGACGAATGAGCATGGTGATAGGTTGTTCATATGGCTGCACCCAAGCGCGGCGTTATAAGCAATGGTCTGCCGAACGATAGAGGTGCTCGTAAGACTTAAAGAGGATGGGTGTCGTGATGCGGTGGTGTGGATGGTCGCGGAAAGCTTTCCAAGTCCCGAAATTATCTTTCGTGGTTCCTCGAACGAGATGCCCAATGTGATAGAACGCAACTTGGGTCGACGTGAATTGCGGAGGCTAAGATTCCATGCCGCGGTGAAGGCATAGGAGATGTAAATGCAAATGAGTGTATATTGTAGATGCATCAGCACGCCAATTAGGTCCGGAACTTGCAGAAAGTTCGTTGCATAATTGTCGAAGCCTAAGATGAGATGACAAACCAATCGTCATCAGCAGAAGGCGAAACGCTGTTATCTTCCCCGTATGTGGTTGCCCGCGTCTCGAAGCATTGGCATCGATCTTCAACCTGTTGTTCTCGTGTATCAGGGAATCGATTTGCTGCTTCACTGTCCTCTCCATGTCATGTAGCTGAGATTCGAGGACTCGTTTTCACGTCGAAGAACTTCATTACCGTCCGAAGCCTGCTCTGCTCCGTCAGCTGACTGAGCAGACTTTCAACTTGGAGTGAGAGTCTGGCCGTTTCCTTCTTGAATCCCTCCAATGCCTCATGCTGGCACTCTCGGGTGGTCGAGGTGACAGTGGTGGCGTGTTATGCCGCGATAGAGAAAAATTGTGTGACTCGGCAGCGGGATCTTCGAAAGGCAAAAGAAGCTCTCTCGACGACGATCTCGACTTCGGTGTGGGGTTTGTGAGAAAGGACATAGGAGCGACAGACGTCGATGCCCTGGGGCGATGTACGGAAGGAGTAGGTGATAAAGGTGGAGAGAGAGGAGTGAAGTACTTTGAATTAGGAGATATCGTTGAAAGGACTGCAGATGAAGATTGTGCACGAAGAGCGTGGCCATTGGGAATGAACATTGATGCCCGATCTTTCTTTAGTGGTGACGGAGGTGGTTTAGCTTTCTGTATCGGAGACATAGGCCCCGATGTTGCTTCGATTTTGTTTGTCGGGTGATTGGCGGCCAAAAATGGCTTGCGAACTGGTGAAGCATCTGGCGAGTCGGCAAAGTCAGACCCGAGCTCATCTGGAGGGAACAAGCTAGAGACATCCAAATTTCTACGATTGGTAGATCCTCGCCCAGTCGTTCCAAAGACGTCATCTGGATCGTCGTGGCCAGCAGGAGTAAGGAAGTCTTTCGCGTCGGTCCCTCTGGGAGTAAGAGGAGAACCAAAGCAAGGCAGATGTCTCCCAGCACGGGCTACCTCCGCCTTCAATGTCTCCATTGCTTGCTGCAGATCAGATTTGTCGCGTGCAAGACCTGCTGCATGTTTCCGAGCCTGTGCGATGTCAGTCTCATGTTTGACCTTCATCTCTTCGATAACAGTCTGAAGTCGTTCGCCTTCGTTCTTGTGTTAATCGCCGGTGTCACGAGCAAGGGCAAGTGGTTTAGTGAGACGTTTGTGTTCAGATTCAAGGCGTTGTACTGCAGCTTGTGAGTCTCCGAATTCTTTTCGGAGCTCCTGTAGGCCGACTTCGAGATTCCAGTTTTCTTCCTTGAATTTGGCTACAGACTACATCAGGCCAAGGCGATGTACATCAAAGAAAAGAGAAAACACACCGGTATTTTGCTCTTGTTGCCTCAGAGCCGTCCTGAGGCTTTCAACAGATTTTTCGAGGTCGCCCTTCTCTTTTTTTATGTCCTGGATCGCCTTATCACGTTCGCCGAGGAGCCTCTGAAGACGGCGGACTTCGTTGAGCAGTCCGCTGCCAATTTCGAATGCAAATTCTGGGAAAAGGAAGCGATGAGTGCCACACCTGATAGATAGATGGGTACGTAATTGAAAGGCTGAGACTTACCAACATCATCAGCTCGATGAGCTGCGTTTTTAGCGCGCCTCGACTGGGCGGCAGACGTTCCCGGAGCTGCTTTGGCGTTCAGGCTCTTCTCGTGGTAGGTCTGTATGTGGCACGGCCGATGAATGAGAGCTGCCGTTCATGAACCGCTGAAAAGGAGAAACAGGTATAGTATGACCTTTCCTCCCAAGTGGCACATTTGTAAAACGCCACGCACTTTTGAGCTGTTGTCGAAAGCATTTGAAAGCTGCGCATTCTCCGAGTCCCATGCCATGATAGCGTCCGCAAGCTCACGATATCGCTCACGCGCGTCGTGATCGATCTCATCATCATCTCCCTTATCTGCCTCCAAATCCTGCAGCTGCCTGATGCACTCCTCTAGTTCCATCTGTTGGGCAAGAATCTGCTGCCCGAGACTGCCTGCTTGTTGCAGCTGCTTCTCCTTGTTTTCAAGCAGGTTTTGTAGATGAGGTTTCATGTTGCCAGCGATCGAAAAAGGATTGTGAAATGATGAAAAGTCCGGCATTGGGGGCAAGACCGGTGCTCCAGATAATGTCATGGCCTGAAGAGCCTTCGAAAACCTCGGAGGGCCTTGGTCAAAAGACTTGTTTAAAGGAGCCTCACACTGGAGGCAAACAACGAGGCGGTTGAAACATGGTTGCCAGACTCACGGTTGAATCACAGATGACTCATGGGAATTGAACGAAATGGGACAGTACTTGGAAACACCAGCTCGACTGTCTGCGCATCTGGGTTCTGGGCGACCTATATTCACTCTGGCTCAAGCGTTTTCACTGCTCGTGGGCCGTCAACCAGATCTTCACGCCCTATCACATCTTGATTGCAAAATAGGGTCTGAATCTCGATATACCGAAGACCAAATCAGGGGATGGCCTGTCTTTGTGGGCTATATCGAGATAGATGATTGGACACGGAGACCATTTTTCCAGTCATTTCGAATGTGCTCGCATATCGCGGATGTCTACACCGTCAATGGAGGCAGAAATTTCATCAAGATGAAAGCCAATATACCTCCATCGAGAGGTCACCCTATAACATGGCCGTTCTTCTGACATACGAGCTTGAGCTGCGGCCATGAGGCCTTGGTCGAACTGCACGTTTTCGCTGCTACCCGGCCAGGTCTGGAATCGCTGTCCCGTTAACACGGTCCGCATCTTTCAAGCTTTAAACGAGCGTTTACGGCCTTTTCTTATCGAGCATTCGAGTCCTGCAGACAAAGATTCACCTTTTGGTACGGAAATGTCCATTACTGTGATTTCGGAGACCCGTTAATTTACGACATCGCAAGACAATCGATCTGTAACTTCCAGATGTTACCCCGCGTAGGAATATTTTAATCTTGCTATCTCAATATATCCTCCCATTCGTCGTATCTGGTCGTTCCAGAACTTATGTTTTTCCAACGACCTTCGCGGAGACGAAAGGTCGACTGTCAAACGAAGAGTTGATAATGTACATACAAAGAGATGTCTCCATCAACCAACCGTCAACCCTTGCTTTGCCAATCCAATCCGATTTGATTTGATTGTTTACGGGAAAACATTTCCAGGTTCATGGCTCCTCATCATTCCCCTTGCTCGAGAACTATGAAGCGAAGTGACTTCCATGAAAATTCCTATCCGAGTAATAATTTCACGCCCCAAAGCTCAGGCAGGTATCAATGCTTTGCTACTATAATTTACATACGAAAATGCGAGATAAACATACATACAAATGGAAAATCCTGGAATAGTGAATGACGAATGAGCGTGGTGATAGGTTGTTCATATGGCTGCACCCAAGCAACGTTGTTATAAGCAATAATTTGCCGAACGATAGAGGTGCTCGTAAGATTTAAAGAGGGCGAGTGTCGTGACGTGGTGGCTTTCCTTCTATAATGTGGTGTGGACGGTCGGGGAAGGCTTTCCGAGGCAAGAAATTATCTTTCGTGGTTCCTCGAACGAGATGCCCAATGTGATAGAACGCCAAGGGTCGACGTGAATTCCGGAGGCCAAGATTCCATTCCTATGCCGCGGTAAAAGCATGGATGTAAACGCAAACGAGTGTATATTGTAGACGCATCAGCACCCCAGTTAGGTCCGGAACTTGCTGAAAGCTCGTTGCATAATTGTCGGAGCCTAAGGTGGGATGACAAACGAATCGTCATACGCAGGAGGCGGAACGCTGTTATCTTCCTGCGTCTGTGGTTGCCTGCGTCTCGAAGCATTGACATCGATCTTCAACCTGTTGTTCTCGTGCGTCAGGGAATCAATTTGTTGCCGCATCTCGACAAACTTGGTTTCGTTCGTGGACCTGAAGTCGGCAAATGTTCGCTGCCCGTCCCTCAGCTGTTGCCTTAGGTGCTCGTTCTCCCTCGTAAGACTCTCCGTGCTCCTCGAAGAGGAAGAAGGCATGGAAGAAGACTGCACAGTCGTGGCGATGAGCTCCAGTTCTTGTATCTGCTCCTTAAGCCTCCGGTTCTCACGCCGCAGCTCGTCTAATTGCGTTGGTCCCTTGCTAGACAGGAGGAGCTGCTCCATCGACTTCTGCGTATCGCGTAGCTGGCCCTTGAGGCTCTCATTCTCCCTCGTCGCGTCCCGAAGCAGCACACGAAGTTCGCGGTTGTTCGTCGTCGAAGTCGGCTCTGACATCGCCTTGCTCATGTCCGCGACCCGCCCGTTCAATTCCTTGATCTCCTCGCTTTGAGTGCTGACGGTCTTCCGCAGCTCTTCAGCTTCGTTCTTGGCCTTGGCCGTTGCAGCCTGCGATTCACGTAACGAAGCCCTGAGTTCCTGCTCGTCCTCGCGGAGCATGGCCACCATCCTCTCCGAATTTTCACTTTGAGTGTCCTTAGTCGCTAGTTCCGCGGTGAGACGGCCGATCTCTTCTATGTATTCGTCCTGCGAGCCAAGCCTGTCGTTGGCAGATAACACCTCGGACACTGTCCTCTCCATGTCATGTAGCTGAGATTTGAGGGACTCGTTTTCACGTCGAAGAGCTTCATTACCGTCCCGAAGCCTGCTCTGCTCCGTCAGCTGACTGAGCAGACTTTCAACTTGGAGTGAGAGTCTGGCCGTTTCCTTCTTGAACCCCTCCAATGCCTCATTGCTGGCACTCTCGGGTGGTCGAGGTGACAGTGGTGGCGTGTTATGCCGCGATAGAGAAAAATTGTGTAACTCGGCAGCGGGATCTTCGAAAGGCGAAAGAAGCTCTCTCGACGACGATCTCGACTTCGGTTTGGGGCTTGTGAGAAAGGACATAGGAGCGACAGACGACGATGCCCTGGGGCGATGTATGGAAGGAGTAGGTGATAAAGGCGGAGACAGAGGAGTGGAGTACTTTGAATCAGGAAATACCGTTGAAAGGGCTGCAGATGAAGATTGTGCTCGAAGAACGTGGCCGTTAGGAATGAACATTGATGCCCGATCTTTCTTTGGTGGCGGCGGAGGTGGTTTAGCTTTCTGTATCGGAGACACAGGCGCCGATGACATGTTAGAAAGAGCCCAGGATCTCAATGAAGGGGGTATCAAGGACGGCGGAAGCGTTTGCGGGACCGGCTCTCCAGCCGACCTTTGCCTGAGAAGGTGTGAGAGTATGGCAAATTCGTCCGCTGTGAGACGATTGTCCTTGTTGAGATCGGCCAGCATCCTGGATAGAATGGTTTCAGCTATCTTAGAGCTACAAAATGACATAACGGCCTAGAGGACGCACCATATATGGCCTAAATCTGCTTGAGATAGATCGTAAGAGAGCATAAATTTAGCAGCCGTATCCATTTCAATGTATCCTTTGCGGTTCAGATCCAGCTTGTAGAAATGTTTGTCGGACTCGATCTTTTCATGAGGTAGGATAGCCCAGTGTTCTTCGTGTTCGTGGTTTGTTGATAGAGGTGTGCTGTTACCAGATACAGGTGTCGAAAGATGTGGTTTCGAAGATGATGCCCGCAACGAAGGAGTGGGTCGACGTGATTGAGGAGGCAATGAGGAGGAAGGAGCGGAACTGGGTATCTCTAGATCTGCAAACTGATCATGTAAGTCTTGAGGAATCGAGGTTGGAACCACAGAAATAAGGCAGGATTGGAAAGCATGTATAAGATACATTCCCATCGCAAATTCGCGGAAATCTAGTCCACCGCTTTCATTTCTGTCCACTAGCATCCTGCAAGGACGTTGTTGGCTTCAATCTTACGTGACCAAAGACCAACGTACTTGATTTTCCAAAGGTGTTCGTATGACAGATTAGACGTCATGAAAGCATCCATGACTTTATCTCCTGGAAGGGGCTAAGAAGATGCACAAGATAACGTGGACAGGAAGACAGACCATCTAAAATGCCGTTAATTGG
Organism: Flammula alnicola; assembly: GCA_015499995.1. NCBI lineage: Eukaryota > Fungi > Basidiomycota > Agaricomycetes > Agaricales > Strophariaceae > Flammula > Flammula alnicola. The sequence continues at coordinate 16,152 of JADNRV010000582.1, forward strand.
GCCCGCACGAATAAATATTCCTTTGAAGTTGAGGACATCGACGGTGTTAATTGGGGGGAATTGTGGGGTCTGATGAACATGATTGGGTTTTTTGACGGCGTCAGTTATTCCTTCCAGGGTAGGGAGAGGTCCACCTGCAGATTTATCAGTTTCCAAAAACATGCAGGCAAAAAGTGAATTCCTCACATTTGGTTACCAGGCCGTCGTGTAACGCCTCGCCCGCCTGCGTCCAGCCCATAAGGCGGATCGCGACCACAAGCTCATCTTTCGAGAGATCCCCACTTCCATTCTTGTCTGCGATGTTCCATATATCGCGAAGCAGCTCAAATGACAGACCACTTCGCCTGAATATATCGATCGCGGCTTCTGGATTGAGAACCCCAGCCCTCTCGCACTTTGCAATAACCAGCAGCCGGGTGGCGAGCTCTGTCTCCTCCTCTGAAGCCGCAAGAGGTTGCGACAACATGGGTGTTGGGGGAAAGGAATATCGGAAATAGAGATTCCAGAGAACTGCCTTGGGTGATCGTGGGTTGCGCAGCCGCACAGCGTTGGTTGTCGGCCCTTGTTCAGGTTTTCCTCGGATTAGATCAAGCTGTCAGCGGCATCGAGCTGTCAGAATGAAGCAATCGTTCCCCCAAACAGGGATGCGATTCAATGGATATTAGCGCTGGTTGGCCGATAAAGCAGGAGTTGGAAGTCGAGAAGACCCGTTGGAACGAGACGAGCGCCTATAGCCTTCTGTAAGTGGGATGATACCGTATGATTTCATTGGCTTGGCATGTGCACAGCAAGCTTTGTCAGCCAGGCGGTGCACACCTTTCATCGGCCTTTCCTCACCGAATTAAAATTTTCGAAGGTTGGAGGCCTCAGGTAGCAATTCAAACATCACACGAGGAGAAAAACTCAACGTCGATTGCGACATTCAAGTGTGAAGAGATAGCGGACAGCAGGTGCATAACGGTATTGTGGGTGAGCAGTTGTGTTATTCTACGTAATGTCATGTGACGAGGGCGATGCGACAGGAACTTGAAGAGGATGCAATATGTACACGTGAAGTGATGACGATGGAAAGGGTCGTGAAAATCCAGGATAGTGATGTGATGTTGTGGGTATGAGGAAATGAGTTATGCAGAGAAAGTGAGAGGAGAGGGAAAAAAAAAGATCGAACACCAGGAACGAAGTTGTCTAATAGATCAAGTCCTCAGAAGAGAATTCGTCGAAATGAAAATACTCCATGCATTCGTTATTGTACTCCGACACCAGACGGGGGATTTCAGCGCACAGATCGAACGACTCATCCATTGAGGCTGAATCGGATTGCCCGACCATGTCATGTTGGAAATAAGTGGACTGCGGCACATGGTCATTGGTGAACGAGAACGTAATCGAAAGTTCATTCTTGGGTTCTGACGAAGGGAAGAAAGGGAAGTCGATTGGAGGAAATTGGAGGTCGAGAGGAACAACTGGAGGCTGGGGCTGTATCGTAGTGCAGACGTTGTAGCTCCATGAACAGAGCGAGTTGGACTCGCAATTGGGTAGAGGTGGCAGGGTAGCGCTGATAGCGGCAGCAGGGAGGTAAGACTTGAATCCGAATTGCTCGGGTGGGCAGTTAAGAGGCAGAGGACGTTCGGCGATGAAAAACTTATGCTCTTCAGTTTTAGGTTCCTGAAGAATCCACGAAATGATCAGCAAAAATAGAAAAAATAAAGGGGAAAAAAGCAGTACCTCTTTGGGCGTCAACTCGAGGAGGGGAATATCATCATTTGGGACAAAGCCATCGTCGACTGGCTCGGTCTTCATGTATTCATCGGAAGCAGGAAGGATGCGAGGAGAGGGAGAGGGAGAAGGGAGGTTGACAATGCGCTGAACGGCGCGCTGAGCAGCCGCACGAGGAATTCTGCGAGGCCGAGGTGGCGGAGAAGAGAACTCAGGAGACTGAGGCTCAGAAGAAGTTGCAGAGGACCTCGACCACTCCTCACGAACACTAATCGAAGACCTCCTCTTCCTCGCCGGCTGCGCCGACGCCTCACTAGCCCTCTTCACGGCGGCCTTTATCCTGCTTTTCGCACTGACGCGTCCAGGGGAGTAGACGTAGTTGGGATACCTGGCCTGGTGTTCCTTCTTCTCTAAAGTGGCAAGAAGGACGAATGGTTCCTTCTCGTTCAACGTCATCTTGTTCCACACTTTTGCCGCATGCTTGCTAAGCTCGTTCTGTTGCCCCTCACCCGAAGCCAAGCTGCTACTGATGTAGGACGAACGGAAGAAAATAAAGGCATTGCGAGGGCGAGGAATGTGGCTTGGATCGCGTCGTCGAGTGTGGCTGTTTCTGCGCGAGGGCAGACAAGGTTCAGCGAGCTCGACGGGGATTAATGAGGAGGCGTCGGAGGGGACACAAGGGTTGTTGTCTTTATGGAGATCGGCGGGATCGGCGGCCGTGCAAGGGGTGTGGTGAGAGGGTGATGTGATTTGCGGGATTGCGAGCTCAACAGGCTCGTGCTTGATAATGTGACGGAAAGACGTATCCACGCTCTGAGGAATAGGCCAACCCTCCTCTAGAAATCACGCAGCGTGATGATCAGCGAATAATTAACGAATAAAAAATAATAATTAACGCACTATCATAGATAACGGGGATTTGTTTTCCAAGGCGTCCGGATTGACGGTTGGAACTAACGTTTCGGAAAGAAGGCATAATAACAGTGTACAAGTGTTGGAGAAGACACAGAATGGGCGAAATGTCGAAAGAGAAGTATGGCGATGCGGTGGATGCGCTCAATACCGTCTCTTGGATGTCTAACTTGATGCGCATTTCGGTCAGTTTAAGAGGCATAGCCGAAGGAATCGAATAGTTTCCTTAGTTGTAGCGTTAGAGACTTACACCTCGTTAATATCACCTCGTTGCAGCCTCGAGGTAGGCGATTTTGCGTGAAGGATGAGTGATTTTCCCAGCTCTATTCCTCTTTAGGAAAAGTCGATCACGGATCGTCACGATGGGATCTGAGAATGTAAGTCCATTCGACCTAAGTAGGAAGACAAGAACGGTCCCAGCCCAGCATTCGCCTAACACCACAGAAACGCCCTTCTTCCTGCAATAACGAGTCAGACGAACAGGCAGCATAGTCGAGTCAGTTACAACGTACATTGGTGACCCAAGCGGCCGTCATTTGACCCTCCGCGATAGTTGTCATCGATGTCACCTTCTGAGAGGTTTTGGTTCTAATCACGATAACGAACCCAACAGCAGAGAGATTTTGATCACGAAATAATCGAGCCTGAATTCTGAATCTTCGAACGCATGCGCAGTATCTGCAGACCATTCGACCAAAGCAAAGGAGTTGCACATGCCGGCAGTAATCGGCGTGGAACGAGTCCAAGCCACTGCCAACAACACGAGTCTTCTATCAGCCTCGATGCACTTGTCAACTTTAGAATGATCTACAATGGATTCGTTGAGTGGGTATAATGGAACGGCATGATTACGGCTCACGGAAATGATAATTTCGAGGACAAGGTCACACTGCAGTTTGCAACTATGGTGCTTAGAAAACAAAGTATCTGGGTTCCGTCTGATATAAAGTCAGTAGAAATCAAAGTTCAGATTCGGCTGCATCGTACCACCCATATTTTGACGCGTCTCTGGCGTAAACCTCGAATCCAAGAAGATATGCGAAGGAGCAATGCCTAGCCGACGGTTTCGGGGCGTTTCGGTTGTTTGGAATGTAAGAGTTCAACCGTCAAAGAAAAATAGAGGATTCTTGGCTTGTATCGTCTTCAGAGTGATAATACAGGGTGATTTCTATCTTTTGGGCTCATTTTCAGAGTCAAAATCTGCGGGATGGCGAATACGGCGGGAGTGGACATGGCGGCGGTGGACATGAGGCCGCAAAGGCGCGCGGCGGGATTTCCTAAACGAGCACGTGATCTCTCGAGGCTAGACTTCGAGTGGCTTCATTTCTCTGGCAAAGAACACCAAGTGGTCTCCACTCCGACTCTATATCGCTAACCTACGCTAGAAATTTATTCTAGTCCGAAAGTACAAGGAGCGGACAGCGGACAATGGCTGAGGCTCTTCAGGCAGAGCCACACCTGAATGGCGTACCGAAACCTGACGTAGGCCACGAAAGTGGAGACAGTGTCTCTCATTCTACCAAACACCGTCGCGGCAGCATAGACAGGGACGCCCAAGAAATGGTTATCGACTCACTGCGTGCACAGATCCAAGACCTGTTCTCTCAGGTCAGCCAGCTCAACAACAAGCTCGTAAAATCCTACGACCGTGTCTCCGACCTCGAAGACGAGCTCCACGTCGCCTCTGCCAATGTTCGCACTTCATCTCTAAAAATTTCGCAATTGGAACTGGAGAGGACGCAACATTTATCAGCCCTGAATACTGGACTTCTGGTTGAGAAGTCTCATGTCACGACCGAGCTCAATCGATTGATGGAGAAGGCGACGGAGGAGGCAGCGCAACGCGGGCAGGCCGAGTCGGCTCGAATGGCTATCGAGAAGGACCTCGACGACCTTAGCGCATCGCTTTTCGGACAGGCCAATTCCATGGTCGCAGAAGCCCGATTCGAGAAACATTTAAGCGAAAGGAAAGTGGAGGATGCGGAGCGTGCTTTGAAGAGCGCGGAGGAGGCTGTCCAGCTCATGCAAATGCAGATGCAAGCCATGCAAGTGGAGAGGGAGGAGGCTGAGAAGAAAACTCGCGAGATGGAGCAGGTCATGGGCAAGGGTAAATGGACTGCACGGCGCAACAGCGACGCCACTGTGTCGTTGCGCCTCCTAAGTACACATGCGCCATATCAGGAGTACCTCTCTTTCATTGCACATCTGCGTGTTCTACACCCAACCTCGCCCAATTCACCAGCAATGTCGACTCTTCTCCAACTACCACTCCTGGCGCGCTTGTTAACGGAAGATTCGTACGTTTGTTGACTTCGTCCACTTGGTCTTATCCTAAAATTCCTCCATCAGAGAACCAACCGTACGCTTAGATCTCGCACCCTCTCTAAACTGGCTTTCGCGCCGTTCTGTCTTGACTGCCATCCATTCTGGTCAATTAACAATAGAACCGATGTCTGCCACGGCCCTGTTCACCGAATCCTCGACCTATCCCGCATCCACTACAATTGCAGGAATGAACAGCACCCATGACAATATCTCCTGCGCCCTTTGTGGGACATCCATCTTCCCAGTGTCCAATGACTCTCACCCTACTCATGCACCGGTCCACCTACTGAGCACTACCAACAACTACGCTGCCTCTTGGTCCGGCTCCTTTTTTAGGAAAAGTTCCAGTGGATCTGTCAATGGCACTCAGCCTTCATCGCCCACAACCTCAGTTCAGCGTCATTCAATTGGCGATTATCTGAACTCCCAGGTCTTTATCTTCCGTCTGGCGTCACTGCCTACCTCAGCAATCTCATCTTTGCCTATTCCGTCCCTCACAAAATCATCATCTCAGACCAATTCTTCGCCCGTACCCCCTTCATATGCCTCCTCGAGCCACAACGGCAGCACAGTAAATTCTCAGTCCGGAACACCGAGTAATCAACCAACCACGATATACCCTCTATGTATGTCTGGCTGGTGCTTACATCGTCTGCGTACAACATGCACGTTGTGGGCATTTATACGCACCGGAATCGTCGACAAAATTTGGGAAGAAGAGATCCCTCCACCCCCTCCGCCGCCTTCAATTATTCCTGTGGACAGAAGTATTAGTGGCGAGAAGCCACCTATACCTCCCAGAAAGAGAGGTTTATGGGGCATTGCTAGTGCGATTGGTGAGAGAGCTGCTAGTTGGAGCGGAGATGAGAAGGAAAAAATCAAGAAACTCACATCTACCGGAGCAACCCCCCTGCCTCCACCTCCGCCACCACACCCTTCTGCTGCTCATGCTCCACATGAACACAGGAGACTTCCGCCACCTCTTCCACCTCTTAATGCACTCAAACCAAGTTCAGCTCCACCTCCGTTGCCCAAAAGAAGCGAAGGAAGAGGTCGAAACCCAGCAACAAATTCTCCTACTCCTCGAACCAGCATGGAGGATAACACAACAAGAACTTCGCCTGATGTTTCTCCTGTCTTATTTTCTACACCTCTGCCCCCAGCCGCGTCACGGGCATCTACTGAACTCCCAACCGCCCCTCTCTCTCCTATCCGCGGTGCCCATCTCCAGTCATCGCAATCCGGTCCTCCGCCGATCCCACCGCGTACGCACACGCCATCCAATGTGCCTCTGCCCGAGTCAAGACCAGGAACGCCTTCTGCGCCGTCTCGGACGACGTCGCCTGCAATCGCCCTGTCCGCCGGCGGTGCGCCGCCGCCAATTCCAAGGCGGGCAGCCGCGAGAGCCAGGGCTACGCCTGGTGGAACGAGGCCTTCTACGCCTGCCAATACCGATCCTGCCCCTGCCCCTGCTGCAGAGTCGGAACCGGCAGAGGATAAAGGGAAATCAGCGGAAGACGAGAATAAAAGCGAGGAAGAAGCTAAGGTTAACGGCCAGGTTGAGGATAACAAGGTCGAGGCTGAGCCTTCCTCTTCTGCTTCGAATGAAGGACAGAAGGAGGACAGCACAGCTGAAAATAAAGTGGAGGTGGTCCGACCCGACCGATCTACACAACCGTCTCCTACATCTGATTTATTCGTTGATGCACCAACTCCAGGAGATGAAGTCAAGGAATTTGTGGCACCCGTCCAGGATCCATCGAAGGTCGAAGAAAAGATGGACGAGACACATCACGACAACGACGGCGATGAAGAGGACAAGGCTACTGTAATCGAAGCTCCAGTTGATGAGAAATCAGCATCAGCTGAGACCATAGAGCAAGTGGCCGTCGCAGGCAATGTCAAAGAGGACTCGACCACGCCCATTGTGACAGACGAGCTAACGGAGGAACCTGTGCATGTTAACGGGGCGGAGGAGCGTGTGTCTGGCGAGGCTGAGAGAGCGCAAGAGGAAAAGCTCGAGGAAGAGAAGAAGCAGCGAGAGAAAGAGGAAAAATACAAGACAGGGTATGTGGGCGACGCTACTTGGGATGAGAAGACGTGGAAGGAGCTCGTTCGTCTGCGAGAGGACATGTTTTGGGCACGCGTCGGCGGCTTCAAGGATTGAGCTGTGGTACGCCGTGTATTGTGCCTTGCTTCGATCCGTCATTGTCATATGTGACTGTCATATCGTACCTGTGTAGCAACGCTGTATGTTCGTGTTCTAACTCCTCAGACCACACGTTCTATTTGATACCCTTTCAGTCATTGTCTTCAACTGCCGCCATCTAGATAATTGACATTATTACATGTAATTCCTTAGCCGAGGCCAGCTCTCTGCATCTATTTAGCATATTTTTCACCCTTTGTTTTCCTCGTAATATTTACAATTGAGCGTCACGATATTACAGGGTATTCTCGATCCACTCTTCGTGCCTCCTGACCAATTCCGCAACAATATCTTCCTCGATCTCCTTTATTGGAAATCCAGGTGGTTGGTGGTCAGGAAGATCTATCCGCAGCCAGAATTCCGAAAAAGAATTGGAAATATCAGCGGCTTGCATAGTGCTTCCTCTGTTTGCTCAATCCCTGGAGGAAGAGACGGAAG
>JADNRV010000583.1:0-23728 GCA_015499995.1 Flammula alnicola
GGTGTTTTTCCATTTGGCCGTTCGTATTCTACAGTATACGTCGGGAGTTCTGATTGCGCAGGTGTTAATGAAACTAGGGGAGGTGCTGCCTGTGCTGGAGCAGCAATAAGAGGGTTCGGTCGATCAGAGGCTATTGTCCTCGATGAGAAGTTTGAAGAACCGGTCTGCGTTGTGGTGTATGAAGGGCGCCTAGCTTCAGAATTACCAGATGTTGGATTGCTTGTGTTGCTGCCTGCCGTAGAGCTGGATGCGACGGCAACCGCAGATGATAACGGGGCCGATAACGTGTTCTTCATGCGCGAGAATATCGAGGTGACGAGAGTATAAGGGTTGATCATGTTCGTCTTCCTCTGAGAAGGGTTAAAGGAAGTGAGGTTGGTACATCGTCCGCGGCCAACTTGGTGCTGCTCCTTGACCTGGAAGACTGTCCACTAAGCGACCCACCAGGGGAGATGTTGGATTTGGAGATTCCATCATCGAGCTAGATTATAACGCTTCAAGCGTAAGTAGCTAAGTAGGATGGAGCATGAACAGAATCAAGACAGCATGCACATTGCAAGTAACTTGAAGTTGAATCTCATTTAGCACTTCCATGATCAGCGCCGATCACGTGGCTGTCTCTTACCACACTTTCTACACAACCGTGATTGATAGAGCACTTCATCTCTGTCTTTCGGGATCGACGCAAGAGAACCCCATTCACCCCTCGAAGCCCTCCTGAAAGACTAGAATCTCAATATGGATGACGATGATGCCGATTATATGCAAGGAAGTGACGACGAAGTAGGTCTTTTGAACACTCATGAGCCATGCGTTTGAATCAAACGACGTCTATTAGGACTATGGCTTCGATTACTCTGATAATGAGATGCAAACGAGTCGGGTAGCGCAGACGTGGAAAATATGTATTACAAGGCGAAATGTACGCCATTTTTCCCCCTTTGATACCGATGAGATCTGACCATATTGCCTCAGCCAAGAAGGAAGACATCCAGAGAGGCGCTGAAAGAGTTCCGTGCGATAGTGGACCAAGAGGAGGAGAAAGGGGACTGGTGTGTACTTCATCATGTCTCCCAAATTATGGTCAGAGACTGAAATTTGTTAAACCAGGGGCTTCAAAGCGCTTAAGCAATGACGAAGCTGCTATTCCTGAATTGCACAGACCCAATGACGCGTTGAAGACATACACTGAACTGCTCACATACACAAAATCGGCCGTGACGCGAAATTACTCTGAAAAGTCGATCAATGGAATCTTGGATTATGTTGGTGGAGGAAAAGGCGGCGTTGTCGAAGTAGATGTTCTCGAGAAATTCTACCAAGCAACGAGGAAAGCTTTGGAGGAGGCTAAAAACGAGGTCAGTCCACCTTTATGTCTTAGAACACGAGAGCGCCCAATAATTTGTCATAACAGCGCCTCTCAGTCAAGACAAACTTGAAGCTAGCCAAGCTGTGGCTGGACCGTAAGAATACTCGCGTCTGTCTAAGGTTAATCGCATTCGCTTACTTCTACTATTACTCCAGCTCACAATGTAGATTCAACGTAGCTCATCAGAGAGCTGCATAGTGCAACCGCTGCGACGAACGAAGTCGACGACCAGTCCCAGCGCGGTACACAACTTTTGGAAATCTACGCCCTTGAAATACAAATGTATAATGAAACACGGAACTTCAAGAAGCTCAAGGTATAGCCCGCTCTTTTCTGCACATGTAGTGTGTAGGTTTTACCTGATTTGTAGGAATTTACAACGCTAGTAATGCTGTTCGGTCAGCTATTCCGCATCCAAGGATCATGGGCGTCATCAAAGAATGTGGTGGCAAAATGTGGATGGGCGAACGTACGCTCGCTTATTCTCGTTGATATTTCATTTTCTGATACATTTCTCCCTTCCAGGTCAATGGAACCGAGCCAGTGAAGACTTCTTCGAGTCGTTCCGTAACTACGATGAAGCTGGATCGCCGCAAAGAATTCAGGTCCTAAAATATTTGGTTTTGGCAAACATGCTTACTGGTAGTGAAGTCAATCCCTTTGACAGTCAAGAAACGAAACCGTGAGTGTTCATGTCAAACTCTCTCTGCAAATCTTGCTTGAACCCTTATTTTCATAGATACAAGACCGATCCTCAGATTAAAGCGATGACGGACCTTGTTGATGCGTACCAACGTCGCGAGGTTCACCTTGCAGAGAAAATTCTGAAAGGTAAAGTTATATGTCAAACATTCTTTACAGTAACTTACGCCTATGTGGCTTCAAGACAACCGTTCGACGATCATGGACGACAACTTCATTCGTTCGTATATCGGTGAACTACTTCGAAGCTTGCGCACCCAGTACCTCATCGATCTCATCAAACCGTACACTCGTTTGGAACTTTCTTTCCTTGCAAAGGTAATTTATTGCGAAAGTTGTTGATAGGTAAACACTGAGCCTGTTCTTCCCCAGCAACTCAACGTCGATATTCAAGAAGTCGAAGAGCTTCTCATTGGGCTGATCTTGGAGGGCAAAGTGGACGGACGCATTGATCAGGTCGGCATGAGACTGGAACTTGATCGAAAGTAAGTCTTAGGTTTCCAGATGACATTAATGTTAAAAAGCTAATGAGTTGCTTGAATTTAGGCAAAGCCTTGAGAAGAAACGATATGCTGCCCTGAGTAAATGGACAGAAGCTCTTGAATCCGTTCACGGTGCAGTTGTCGGCAAGACGGCCAACACCTCTCGGGGACCTGCTGAGCCTGGAGTCCTTGGGGACAACTTCGGTCTTCGAGACTCGGATAGGTGGAGTTGAGTTGACACTGACCACAGATAGTCAGGATTATAGTGTTTTGCATTGTTTTCTGTACACTGTATATTAAAGGATAGATAGCATTATCCATCTGCATACTGTCGGGTCCTATGGTGAGGGGTTGGTAGGAGAACACAACTGGCTCAAACTGCAGACATGACCATGAGATGAGCCGCAACAGCATATAAAAAGAGGACTGACAATTAAAGCGGTCGTTGGAAAGATTTCCACTCATATTTCCATCCACCACGGGAAGGCGTATCTGTCGGTAAGCGCAACTCGCGAGGGAAGAGTCCACGTATGCGAGCTTCCATGGCACGAATTTCAGAGGCCTTGAGCTTCTTCATCATCTCCATCTCCTCAGGCGTCCTCGCCCTAGGGTCATCCTTCTTGTTCGCCTCCATATATAACTTGGGGTCTATCTCGTGGAGAACATCCATGGCTTCCTTCATGCACTCAAACTTCCTCGCCGTCTCCGCCTCCCGCTTCTTCCTCAAATGCCTTTTGTGCAGCAGCCACGCGCGCTCGATCGTCTCATGCGCCTGCACGGAAGGAATGGCGCGTTGGATTGCCCGTCCGACATCGGGACGCCATGTTCCTATTGGCGTCGAGCGATTCTTGATGTTGCTGGGGTAGAGAACACGTCGGATGATCTCTTTTTTGGGGTCTCCTCCCATGTCCACGTTCGGTGCGGCATAGTGTCTGACGGCCGCCGGGATGGTATTTAGTGTAAGCCGGGACCTACTAGAACACATGAGAGAGGCAGACATTGTGTAAGAATCTGGGATTTGGAAACACCGGCGTCGTTCACCGGCGGTGTCGACGGCGGCAACCCCCGAAGATGACCAAGCCTTCCCTAAGCCTCGTCGGCAGATCGGCAGATGTCCAATTTGGCGTCGCCTGGTTCCGTCAGCCGCCCGCCTCGCCCTGCCCGTGCAGCGCCTGTAGATTTGAACGTTCAGCGGGGGGATTTAATTGTTCTCGTCATGTAGAAAAGTTGCCGCTCCAATGTAGTAATGTAGCTTCAGTGCCAATGTCATTTTTTGGTATGTTTCTAAACTTTAAGGGCATAAAACCAACGATGGACTGTGATACTACCCAAGCTGCAACCCGCCCACCCATCGCTCGGGCCTTCAAATGCTCAGCGCACTTCTTAAACTTCCCCGCCATATTAAAAAACTACCTTGCTATGTTATTAACATAATGCTACCACCAAAAATCACAATTGAAATTGTATTTTCCAGTATAAAATAAACATCCCAATTACCAAAATGCATCTGCTGGTGTAGTACCTCTATCTCTGCTCTACGAAGCTTTATTTAATATCTACCGGTCATCGTTTGCAACGGCGAGCTCACGCATCCTGGCGGGGACACGTGACGCGGTATTTGCCGCCGGTGTTTGATGGCGTCGATCACCGCCGGTGTTTCCAATATACGGATGCCCTCGACATTGTGATAGAGAACGACAACAAAAAATTGGATCCCGAAGGAGACTCGACTAGGAAATGTTCCCACGCACCCGACACGCGCGAAAACTTGAACTGGGATTCATCCGACAGACTTTCACGCAAGATACTGCTGTTCTCTTTTATTTTTCTATTTAGTTCTCGAAATTATAAGGACGAGAGAGATGACTAAGACCAGAGCTATGATTTTGGAGTTGCATCCACAGGCGCCTAATTTTGAAGATTGGCGTCCTCTGGCACAGATCGAATCCCGCGCCCTACATCAACCTCAGGCTGATGACAACGTTGAGATACTTATCTACATATATGCTACTTTTTATTGAAAGACAGTACAATTCGCTCGGCGGCAATATCAAACGAAATTTGAGCACTACATAAATAGCATGCATTAAACTTCCAGTCTTGTCCAATGTCTGCAGGGAGGGGTTCCCGAGTTTGTTATAATTACAGAGACTCTCCTCCTCAGGAAACAATCATCAGAAAATGTACAACGGCCAAACTTCGACTGTCAGTAAGCTGACTCGGTCAGTCAAATTATTGACTGGTCAGTGACCCCTTTTATGATTTGAACGCCGTAGATGCATGCCTGCCCCATCTTTGACAGAATATCGTTCCTAATGACAATAGTTCCACATTGCAGAGAATCGATCTCCTCCCCTGTTCAACTCATTCTCCGGCTGGTCACCAGTCTAATTTTACACATCTTTTTAAATAATTTGTGCCCTTCTTTTTGTCATTTCAATCGAGCCTCAGTTCTAGTCTCGTTAACCAGCCTCTTTTACTTCGAGAAGATGAGTCGTTCTCTCATAGAGAGTCTGGCCCGGTCACCCCTCTCCACATTGATGATTGAACCATCTGTCATGATGACATTCTAACAAGTCCCTTTAGTTCCAGACGAGGTCAGGACGAGTCTACAAGTTCGATGCAATCCATAAATAGATTTCTATATATAGATCTCTACGTTATAACACCACCTCCACCACAGATTGCTCCATTATTCCCCAATACTAGCACTTTCAGAAATGTCTATCACTAAAGTTCATGCTCGTCAGGTACGGTCCATTCTTTTCCCTGTTATTCTGTCTGATCGACTTGTAGATTTTCGACTCTCGGGGTAACCCCACCGTTGAGGTCGACTTGTACACTGAAAAAGGTTAGTGAAGAGTAATTGAGGAACTCGACCGTTAATATCTAGGTTCGCAGGAAGATTCCGCGTTTCAGTGCCATCTGGCGCATCGACCGGTATACACGAGGCCGTCGAATTGCGCGATGGGGACAAGAATGCATATCTTGGTAAAGGTGTGTAGTACAATAATATAAGCCTATTTTTGTGCGTCGGCCTCTCATGCTTCCAACTCTAGGTGTCCTCAAGGCGGTCTCAGGCGTCAATGACGTCATAGCCCGCGAACTCGTCAAGTCCGGTCTAAAAGTCACCCAACAGAAGGAGATTGACGACTTTCTCATCAAGCTCGATGGGACTCCGAACAAAAGCAAGCTGGGAGCGAACGCCATAGTAGGAGTCTCCATGGCTGTCGCCATCGCTGGCGCAGCTGAAACGGGTGTTCCGCTGTATCAGCACATCGCGGACCTTGCGGGCGTCAAGCCGCCTTTTGTCCTTCCCTGTCCGGCCTTTAATGTTCTGAACGGAGGAAGGCATGCAGGGAATAGGTTGGCGTTCCAGGAATTTATGATCTTGCCCGTGGGCGCCAGCTCATTCACGGAGGCGATGAAGATGGGAACCGAAACCTACCACGCATTGAAGGCAGTAATCAAGAAGAAATACGGTCTTGACGGTCAGCGCTGGACTCCCTGATTGATTTGGTATACACGAACCTTACATGGAAATTGTTCTTTTTCTTCAGCTACAAACGTCGGTGACGAAGGTGGTTTCGCTCCTAATATATCTACCGCTGAGGAAGCTCTGGACTTGTTGGTTCTGGCTATCAACCAGGCCGGATATGAAGGAAAAATTAAAATCGCCCTCGACGCTGCCGCCTCCGAATTCTTCAAGGACGGCAAATACGATTTGGACTTCAAAAACCCCAAGCCGGACCCGAAGAAGCTCCTATCGGGTGCCCAGCTCGCCGCCCTCTATTTGGATCTGCTCAAGAAGTATCCCTTCATCACGTTGGAGGACCCATTCGACCAGGATGACTGGGAGGCGTGGACGCACCTGACCAAAAACTCGAGCACACAGATCTTGGCCGACGACCTCACGGTCACCAACTCGGCGCGCATCAAGACCGCCATTTCGAAGAAGGCCGCCAACGCGCTGTTGTTGAAAACCAACCAAATCGGTACTATTTCCGAATCCATCGCTGCGTACGTCCTTTGTGCCAGAGGGTCTTGTTTCAAGTTTGTCTTGCTTACTCTGGAGCCATAATGCAGCGCCAAGCTCGCGCAGTCCGACGGCTGGGGTGTCATGATCTCACATCGGAGCGGAGAGACCGAGAATACATTTATCGCCGACCTCGCAGTCGGCCTTGGAGTAGGACAATTGAAGACGGGCGCACCTGCTCGCAGCGAGCGCGTCGCGAAGTACAATGCTCTTTTGCGCATCGAGTGAGCCTTTTCCCTAGTCGCCCTCTGCCAACGTTTTGCTCATCTTGAATTATAGGGAGGAGCTTAAGAGCACCGGCGGTAATCCTATTTTCGCTGGTTCACAAGGCTTCTCGAAGGGTACCTCTCCCCCACCCTTGCTCAAGAAGTAGTAGCTGGGGGGTACAACAACTACGCTTCGTTCAATCCTGCTTGTGATATGGTGCCATTTGGAATTCAGAACATTTAGCCCCTTCAGTTGTAATCCAGGTTTTGTTCAGCAGCAATCTATATTATCATGCAATTACGGTAAGGCGTAAGGCCCTACGGCATTTCAGAGAGAACGGTGTTAAGACGATACAATATATATAGGATGACGGATGCCGTGGATCGAAAGTGAAGGAGGAAATCCTCGAATGAGAGTGAATTCGGGAGCGCAATTGAATGAATGTATGCATGAATGATTCTGATGTGAGGTATAGTAATCGCGAAGAAAACCCTTTGCAAACCGAGAGCTAGGACTAGTATACAAGGAAGCGACGGAAAATATGATGATAAGAGTCTAGACGAAGAGAGAAAAATGAATGAGTTTTGATGGCGATGCTAGGCAAAGGAAAAGGGGACGATGGGAGATGATAATACGGATAATGATAGTGCATGCTATAGCAAGGCGGCGCCGTCTTTGCCAGATGCGACAAGGGCCTTCCAGTCTTGTCGCCACTGTGTCATGTTGGCTCTCAGCTTCTTGTCGCCGAGGGTCATTTCGATCCAGGACATGAGGACGTTCTCATCTTCAGGGACGAAAAACGAAGACAGGAGGGACAGGATGGTTTCGAAGTTCGCGGAGCTGGAGGTGATGTGGTCTAATCCATGCAAGCCATTAGATTCTCGCTCGGCATACATAAATGGCGTAAATAGTATGACGTACCTCGATAAACCCACACAATAGCAACTGCGATTGCGATAAATACGTCGTACCCTTCCAACAGGAACGCGTCCCAGAACCGGAGCTGTGTCTGAAACGGCACAGAGTTGGCGAAAAGGGTGATGTACCATTTCGTAGCATACGATGTTGTAGAGATTGTATGCTTCTTGAATGCCTCATACACCGCAGGCATTGTTGTTTCCATGATCCGCTCCTGGACGTATATGGCTTCCAGCATTCCTGGGAAGCCCTGGTTGAACACGTCGTGCAGCTTGTATGCGTCGTGCAAGAGGACAAGTGACGCATACACCCGCTCAGGCTCAAAATAACAGAGCAGAGTCGCTGCGATGGGCCCCATGCCTTGCACATACCCACACGACGGACACCGCAGCGAAAACGAATGAAGGACATGGAACAGAGACCGTTGTCTGCATCATTCTATAAGGATAAAGACGGAATGCGCGGAATAGGGGAAAACCTCACCCAGCACCGTATCTCGTCCTGAACATGATATGTCCACTAATCGTCCGTGGGACATCCAAGTCGATCTGGATGTCATAAGTCGAGGGCTTGTCCAAGCATTCGCGGTACTCCGATGCCAAAATCTCGTAGCCGCGGGGTGAGATACCAGAGAACCGCGTCATCATGAGGTCCCACGCTGCTCTGCGCCATCTATCCGGGATGCCCTTGTACGTTCGCTCGCGCAGCTTCGGTTCTTTCGACGGCCGTATACGCCAGGTCTCGACGTTGCCACCGAATTCGCGCTTCTGCGGCACGAGCATGCGTGTCCACTTTTCTATGCGAGAGGACTCCTTTGCAGGCACTTCGACTGGCGGTAACAACTTGACCGTCGGAGCATTAGAAGAGGCGGTAGGAGGTCCAGCTGATGTGTGGGAGATTTTCTTGAGCAGAGGCGCAGAACTCAGAAGGATGAGCCGGTCATGCGAGGTTATGGAGAAGAAACCGTATCTAATAGTCGAGTTGATTTATTTATGACAATAAAGGTCCACGAGACATTAGTGAAACTCACCGATCCAAACTCTGAAGAACTTGAATTTCCTTTGGGTCAAGACTTCGTTTCTTCTCCTGTCCGTCGCCCAATGCTGCCTCTGCTTGTAGCTGACTTGCCCTACTTGTACCTATTCTAGCTCTTGTCCGTTCAACACCTTCCTCGTATCCATCACCCTTAACACCCGACGCCTCCAGTTGGGCGTATGTGTTTCGTACATGGAAACCGTCCATGTCTTCGCCTTCAGAGGGTACAAGAGACACTTTACTCGAGGGGGAACCGGCTGATGGTGGGTGCTTCCCATTAAGTTTCATAGACGTCTTGGGTGTCAGAACCCCTGCAGCCGGAGAAGGTTGTCGCTGGGGAGTCGGGGACGGCGTGGTGCGCACTGAAGTGGGCAGAGCAGGCAATGCGCGCGGGGGAAGTTGTTGTGGTACCGGTGAACTTGGCTGTGGTATTGGCGAACTTCGTGAAGATCGTTTCGAGTGCGGGGAGTCACTTGTTCTGAATTCGTTTGAGAGTGAAGGGCCCGGAGTGTAAGATGAGGCAGAGAGATCACTCGTACGGAGGTTGGAACCGGTCACCGAACTGGGGTCTTCAAAGAGCTCCGAAGGTGTGTGAATTGAAGAAGGTGTTGCATAGCTTGAAGAAGGGCGAACAGACGAGTTTGTAGCAAGCGATCCACGAGGACTGGCATCTACGCCGACCATGCCGCTGTGATGGGAGTCAGACTTCTCTGTTGTCGCAGGAGGTGCTGGAGGAATTTCAGGGTCCGGTTCTGGTGAATAGTATGCCAGGTCAGAGTCGTCATAGCCGTTTGAGGCAAAGGAAGAGCGGCGAATGTCGTCCGTGAGATTGAGGTTGACCGTTGGGGCTGAAATCGTGTCCTTGGACCGCGTTCGATCATGTTTGTGACTGCCAGCAGCGCATGGCACGTTCGTCCAGCTCGCGCTCGCCCTTGCGTCTAGCTCGTCCCCATACATGGAATATATTGAGAATATAGGGTCTGACGAGTCTCTTGCGGGCTCCTTCCTGGCAATCCGTGGCTGCGAGGTGGAGTTACGTTGGGGAGGCTGGGTGGCAATTGAGGGAATATCAAATGTGAGGGGAGTAGGAGGCACGAGAACGAGAGTGGGAGCCTCCATTGGTGAAAGGAATTGGACAGAGTGCTATAGACTGAGAATTGACATGGACAGCCCGTCTGTCAAAGGGAGCTGTGAAAGGATTGTATTGGATTTGTACCAAACACACTACAGCCGTTTCGGAAATTCTTGTCCACGGTGATTTCCGACGTGTTTTAAATAAAATAAATGAAACAAATCGAGAAAATAAGAAAAATTCAGAAAATTCAGAATCGTAGCTTGCGCTGTCTCTACTGCTCATAAACGAGCATCTACACTTCTTAAATATCCGTACATCATGTCTGATGACTACGACAATCGTCCCCTGGACTTTCCCGTGTCTGACGGTGAAGAGAACATCTTCCTACATCGAAAGCCTTGCCCGCTACGCAACAAGATGATTCATGAGCTTGCACAGCTCTCTGAGCTCTGCTATGAATTCACTGTGAAGAATATGAGGTCTACCATGCAGGAAGGATGGAGGATCAACTCGACGTGAGTCTTCTAGTTACCCTGCCAGCATGGAATACTTTCGGGTGATACCGTGACTCCGAGAGTGTCTGCAATTTCGGACAATTCCCAGCCCTCGTCGAGCAGCTCTTGAGATGCTTTCACAGAGAGATATCACCACCGAGAGTATGTAGATGGATATTAGACAATTTTTTTTGCGAAAGAAATTGAGAAACTGGGACAGTTGGCAATGTGTTTGTGCTTCAGCCCACTGAGATGTTCCACAACATTCTACCAATATCATTAAGCCTGGAACTGGATTTATTGGCATAGGGGCATTGGCAATGGAATGTAAGACTCTTTTTTTGAGAGTTTTGACGAGGGTTCACGACAGCCTCTGGAAGACCTGATGACGTGGCACTGCACAGTGGGCAGCATTGCCTCTGTGACACGCTCCGGGGCACTTGAAAGCAAAAGAAAATACCTAGTTACTATTCATGAGGTCTTCCTTCATTTTCAGTCATTCTGGCTTCCATTTGTGAGGTCCTTTGGCCCCGAATCAAAAGTTTGAAGACTTCGAGGCCTGGATAGCTCTATTACAACCTAACCTCGTCAGAAACAACCAGACTTTGAGCCCTATGCATGGTATTGATATGGTTGCATATAAGGAACATTAAATGCTCGAAAAGACTGCAGAATCGCTCGATTAAAGCTCATTCTTGCATTTATTGCATTTATTGCATTTTCTGGATTTTCTGGATTTATTTTATTTTAAAACGCCGGAATTCACCGCCGGACAAGAATTTCCGAAACGGCTGTATAAATTTGTTCTCATCTCCTTCGCAACAATCACTCTACTCGGTTTCGCTATCCTGTCTCAAACCTCCACGTCTTATCCTCAGGAACCCTCTCTTCAAGTTCTCTCGTTGGCCATAAGCTACCGTGTCTGCCGCATCCAGTACGTTATGGACTAAACTCGTACTTTTCCTTCTCTTGCGCTCAGAGTCTCACGAAGTGTCGGTAAAATAGTACGCGTGCCTTTTATTATACGTCTTGCGCTCCGCTTTCTTATTTTTCCGTGATAGAAATTCTTCGAATCGCGGTCCGATGCGTCCGTCCAACTTCGAAGAATCTGTTCTGTCAGTGTCCAAGGCCTCTCCGGCCCTGCGTGATGCGCATCCAAGTCAACAATAGCCTAATCTCCAAGGCAGGTGTCCTGCCCGGGCCTACTGAGGTTCTGGCCAGCTGACCTATCGGAAGAACACTGACTCAAGTGAGTGCCATCGGACACTTGTCTGTCGCACTAAATCATATGGCACCAACCATTGTCCGACGGAGTATTAGGGGTGCCTTATGCAGACATTGCGTGCTGCCTACATTGTTTCCGAACGTTGACAGACGGACTGAAGACTACCGAGCAGGTTATTCCATAAAAACTCCTCGACAAACTCCCGCCAACCACTCGAGGCTCATTGAATTACTGTGGCAGTTCCGTCATTCATTCTAATAGGCGCCCGCCATCGTTCATGTTCTTTTGACTCTATCAAAAATACCCTCATACTTCCAACGGTCGACGGACAGACCTTCTCACTCTTAATCGCCATGGTTCGTGTCCTAAAATTCGACCTAGAAGCTGGATATAGTAAACACTTGGTGGACTCATACTCGACTACTAGCTTACGCCAGTATAAAGCGCCTAATCGCCCTTGTCACCGTTTTCCATTGGGTGTCATCAAGGAATTCTGCTGTCCTCCTTTTTCGCCTAATAACTCGTCTTCCTATACGGAACATTTGGCGGTCTCTGGCGCAGGTTTTCGTCACTTGAGCTGGATTGCTAAAATGTGGCAAGGAACGAACCGTTATTACTGGCTTCATCAAACCCATCTGTCTGGGTCAAAATTTAAAAGAAAAAGAAAAGCGAATACGCCGCTGTCGGATTTAAATTGGTCTGTTGCAACCTGTCAATGCCGCATGAATTGTTAGTTAACACATCCATAACTACAGGCCAGTCTGTGGCAGATTCAAGGCGTATTACTCTGGATCCCGGGGTTAGATTCGAGTTTCTGCTGCTATATTTATCGAAGCAATAATCCATACAATCACCGATATAATTTAGTTTCGAGCGCTGAGCGGTGTCCGCAATACATTTTATGATGATTGTTTCCCGAGGAGAGTCTCTGTAATTATAACGAACTCGGGAACCCTCCCTGCAGACATTGCATAAGACTGCTTCGAAGTTTAATGCATGCTATTTATGTAGTGCTCAAATTTCGTTTCATATTGCCGCTGAGCGAATTGTACTGTCTTTCAATAAAAAGTAGCATATAGATAAGTGTCTCAACGTTGTCATCAGCCTGAGATTGCGCCATTCCATATGCAACTGATGTTGAACTTGGACCCGGTAGAGGAGCAGTGTTGGACGCGGTGAGGTCCCATTCGGAAAGACGCGTCTTCTGGACGTTCGAGCTCTGCAAACTCGATTCGCGTTGTGATCTTCTCAGCAGCCTGTCCTCGGCCAAAGTTCCTGGCAAAGCGAAGCTCGTTGTCGTCGAGGTCGGTACCGGTACATTTTCTTGCTCGCTTGCGGAGAGTTTGACATGGAAAGATGGTTTTGGAGGCATCAGATGCAGCAGAAGTAAGTGTAGATGAGGGAAGGAAGGAAAGCAAGGACGACCGCCATCGACTGACGCCGTCTGACGGCGTCAATGGCTGAGGCTGAGGCTCTCCAGCTTGCCATCCCCACAGAAAATTTACAACAAAGAGTTCATTATTCACTTGCAATTCTGTTCGGTTTGCAGTCGGTTATACATTGGGTTAATTCTAAAGCATCCTCAGTACACGGCATTGTCCTTCTCGTCGTCCAGCTTTTTACTTCTTGAGCAATGCAGGCGCTGTGTGGCCGGCAGACAGTCCGCGATCACCAGCGTAGGTGGCGCCTGTACCCTCGAGCTCCTCCCTAAAAGACAAGTTAGCAAGGAATTTTTATTATAGAGAGTAAAACGACGCACTCAATGCGGAGCAGGGCGTTGTATTTGGCGACACGCTCGCTTCGTGCGGGGGCACCAGTCTTGATCTGGCCGGTGCCGAGAGCGACGACGAGGTCAGCAATCACAGTGTTTTCGGTCTCTCCGCTACGGTGGGAGATCATGACACCCCATCCATCAGACTGAGAGAGTTGTGCACTGATGGAGGAGAACATGTCAAGAACTGCCGTGGAATATATAGGTAAATATTGACGCACGCTTGGATGGACTCTGAGATCGTTCCGATCTGGTTAACCTTCAGGAGCAGTCCATTGCAGGCCTTCTTCTCAATGGCAGTCTTGATGCGAAGGGGGTTGGTCACGGTCAGATCATCACCGACGATTTGGATACCACTCTGTTTGGTGAAGTGGGTCCAAGCCTCCCAATCATCTTGGTCGAAGGGGTCCTCGATGGAAACGATGGGGTATTGCTTAATGTAGCTGAGGTAGAGGTCGGCGAGCTCGACACCAGTGATCCACTTGCTGGGGTCAGAGTTGGGATTCTTGAAGTCTAGGTCGTATTTTCCATCCTTGTAAAACTCAGAAGAGGCAACGTCGAGAGCGATCTTGATCTTGCCCTCATAACCGGCTTTCTTGATGGCCTCTGAGAGGAGTTCGAGAGATTCCTCTGCACCAGAGACGTTAGGAGCGAAACCACCCTCGTCACCAACGTTGACGGCTGCAATAAAATATGTCGTCATTTCTTCGTGAAATGATTGGGGATATAAATACCATCAATTCCGTATTTGGCGCTGATCACCTTTTTCAAAGTGTGGTAGGTTTCCGTGCCGATTTTCATGGCCTCAGTAAAAGAGGTAGCACCAGTAGGAAGTAGCATGAACTCCTGGAAGGCAAGCTTGTTACCAGCGTGGGAACCACCGTTAATGACGTTGAAAGCAGGGCAAGGAAGAATGAAAGGGGGCTTAACGCCGGCGAGATCGGCGAGATGCTGGTAGAGAGGAACGCCCTTCTCAGCAGCTGCAGCCTCCGCAACAGCGATGGAAACACCAAGGATGGCGTTAGCACCAAGCTTTCCCTTGTTGGGAGTACCATCAAGTTTGATAAGGAAGTCATCGATATCCTTCTGGTTTAGAACAGAGAGGCCAGACTTGATAAGCTCAGGAGCGATGATAGTGTTCACATTCGCAACGGCTTTGCTGACACCTATGACACGCCATTGAGCGTGAAAACGGATTGAACACCCATTACGAAGAAACGCACCTTTGCCGACATATGCGCTTTTGTCACCATCGCGAAGCTCAACGGCCTCGTGGATACCAGTGGAGGCACCGGAAGGAACGGCAGCGCGGAATCGGCCTGTTACAAGATGAATACCGTTGAAAGAACACCTTGATTGAAGACCCACCCTTGGCAGTGTAGAGGTCAACCTCGACGGTGGGGTTACCACGCGAATCGAAGATCTAATCAGTGCATTGACTTTAAAAAAAAGGGCAACGAGGCGTCAGGGAAGGAGCAAGTACCTGACGAGCATGCACTTTGGTGATGGACATGATAAGTAGATGGTGGAGGGTAAAGAACCAAAAGTTATCGCAAAATCAGTCAATCTTAGTAGCGATGCGACTTTCCCACGAGAAAAGGTGGGGAGGCGTCATCCCGATCAAATCCGACCGAGTCCGTTGGCCCAGGCTGCTACTTACTTGCCTGTCAATCATTTCACTCAGTTCTCGGTCTCCCTATTCTTATATAGAAGTTGGAATATAATGTATAAGGTCTCGATAACTGTGGCTCATGGGTAAGTCTTCGTAGGAGAAGCATAAAAACAGATTTATTCTTACCATAAGGAATGATACATGACGGCGCGTTCACGACTCTAAGGCGCGCCTTTCCTCTTATTACCTCCCTTCTTTCCCACAGGCAGCGATTTCATTAAAGCCGCCTTTGTCCGACTTTTATTCTTGACATTGGCGGAGGTGTAGAAGTTCGCGGCTTTGCGCTGTAAGATTGCAAAATAAGTTTCTGCGGTGATAAGGTTCAGCCAAAAAAAGGTTACTTTGTTTGTAGTCATTCGAGGCTCCTTGGAAGTGGTATCGTCCTCCGAGGCGTCATCTAGAACATCAAAATGAGCCGAAAGATATAATCAGCACAGATAATTGACAAACCGTCAGCGTCGGCGTCTTCTGCTGGTTTCAAGGAAGACGAGTCATCAGCTTTAATGCCCTCAAAGACATCATTCCACTTCAGCTCTTCGTCTTCATGATCTTCATCACCCTCATCGGCCTTATCCTCCTCTTCATCCAGACTTTCGGCTGCGTTGCTCAGCTCCTCGTCTCCACCTTCGAACTCCTCGTCCAGCTTCTCGATATCCTCCGGCAAGAAAGTATTTTTCTGAATCAGAGTTTTCAGATTTTGCTTAACGCCAGGAACATCTCCAGGTCCCAATGCAGCCTTTCCTTTGCCCTTGATGTCCTTCTTCCTCCTGATCTTCGCCTCAGCCTCGTTCAACTCCTCCGACCTCTCAGGCGGCGCGACAAAGAACGGAACGCGTCCTCGAACCCAATCAGTGAGGATGATCTTGGCAACCGAGTCCAGATCAGGTTCGCCCTGTTTCAAAAGACGACCTTTCTTGCGAGCGAGTTTGTCCAGAAAGACTTCGGGTTCCCAGCCCACGGTGATGTCGTCTTTGTTAGGAAGAGGGATGTCGTATGTCCGTGAAAGATAAATAGGCTTCACCCTTGCCATAAGAGCGGGGATATGTTCTGACGGTGTTGGCAGAGCCTCTACTCGGACTACACCTTTCAACACGATCGACGATTGAGAGTCGTTTGCAGAGGCCGGAACAATACCAGGGCAATCGATCAGGTAGATTCGTTTTGTTAGAGTGATATATTGCCAGACCTGCCAAATGCGAGAATTAGAAACGAGACTCGGACTGAGAAGGGAGATGCATTACTTTAGTTTCTCCTGGTACGGGGGCAACGGTGCAGACTTTGCTGCTTTTTATTGTGTTGATTACACTACTTTTTCCAACATTGGGATATCCGATAAAGCCAACAGATATTTGCTTCTTGTCGGAATGGAGTTGGGAGAACTGTCGTAATAGCTGGATGAGAGAACCTTTTCCAAAGGAGTGATTTGGTGATGCATGGAATGCTATGGTAGGGTATCGAGGAGTCAGGTGTTGGATATATCTCGCCTGATAACGAATCAGGACTTTGCCATCGAGGAAAGTAGAGAGAGAATACTCACAGTGACCCAATTAGGAACTAGATCACATTTGTTGATGACCAGAACAACTTGTTTGTGGGATTTCTCCTTTTTGATAGTCTCGAGGACAGACTCGCACATCGTTCCCAATGGATCACGAGCGTCCAAAATATGTAGAATAACATCGGAAGAATCGATGACCTTGTACAGCTCGCCGAATATCCTTCGCGATGTACCTTTGGCGTAGATAGGCTCGTTGAAGTCAGCATGGGTTTGAGGTTCGACGACGGTTGAAGCAAGAGGCTCTGCGATAGACTGTGAAATTCTTGAAAATAATCCAGGAGCTGTGGTACTTACCGATGATATGGCTGCCCGATAACGATGCAGCAGCATCTGCTTCCTCAGCCCTCGCCGCACTTAGTTTACCCAGCTCCTCAAATGTTCCTGCATCCACCCTTGGTCGCTTTCTCTGAGCTTTAGGACCAAAGGTTTCGGAGAATGGCTCAGCCTCGACTATGTGAGAGCGCTACACAATTTTCTCGTTAGATACTTCATCGACAGAATATTTTACAGGGGCCCACTTTGCGAAGGTTTGGGTTGGCAGCATCGTCAAGCAGTGCCATAGGCAGCTTATTTCTTCGGAGTAGCACTGAATAAGGATCATCCTTTTTCGTCCCAAGACTCGTCCTGAAATGATCCAAAGCAGTTTGCGAGATGACTCTTGTGTTTCCTGAAAAACAAACGATTTAGCATGCCTGTCCCGAAACGATCAAGGAAAGTAGACTCGACGAACCAAACCATCGACGGTCAGGTTGCACTCTGCCAGGCTTCGTCTCATCTTCGCCCTTCTGAAACGCGGCTGCTTGGATAATCTTTCCATCCTTGTCGCGAACGGCTTTGCCGCCGTTAAGCATTTTGAGTCGGGAGACCTGCTTTGCATTGCGGTAGAAGTTCTCTCCCTTGACCTTGGCGAGGGATACACTGGAAGACGAAGACCTCGTCTTCGATTCAGGCTTTGACTTCTTTGAAGGAGCCATGGTCTAAAATCGAAGAATTTTCTGAGTGGATTACTCTGAATACATTCCAGGAAAATTCTTCCATGACAATTGAAAAGTTCTCACGCTTACTTTACAGTCAGACTCTAGCTATCTTCCATGCAACTTCCATTCACAGAAATTGTAACGATTAAGACCTCATGCTATTCTTCCAGTATATATCTATCTACTGCGATTTGGTCCTAGTTTTCTCCAGCGACAATGCGACGAACGACAAGCATCTCCTCCGGCGACAACTGCTCAACCACTGCGGTAAAGTTGTTGGTATTGCGAGCAGCACATTCACGCAAGAACGCAAAGAGATTGGCCTGCACAGCCAACAGAGTTAATAACTTGCAGCATTGAGGTGACCATTTTACTTACCTGCATATCCATTTGCGAAACGGGATCATTTTGCAGGTCTTCATCGTCGTTATCGTCCAAGACTTCGTCATTGTCGAAGGCCATGCCCTTAGGTCCTATGAGATCTGACAGGAAAGCGAATTCGTCGTTTTTGAACCCCTGGTCTGCCCCTCCTTCCTCTGCCCAATCTTCATCCTGGATGCGTGCAAAATTAGATGCATTTGTGAATTGGGATTGTTCAAAAGCTTACTCCATCATCTGAATCGACATCAAAAACTTCTCCTTGGGCCGACATTGTGGCGGATTCTCCACCTGATTGAATATCGTGCAGAATAATTTTAAGGGCCTTGACGGGGAAAGGAATGGTCATAAATTCGTCAGGCGCTGAAAAAGAAGCATCTCGTCAGAATCAAAGAGGATAGTAGGGCCGAACCAAAAGGCAAACGGGCATACTCGTCTTGGTTCTCGAACGTGTCATGATGACTGCACATATGAGTATCATCATGACACCACAAAGGCATACACTCACCATTCTTCGTTGCAGGGTTGATGATGATGTCTCCCTTCACTGCGATGTTTTGCAGGCTTGGGCGTTCGGAGACAAAGAGTTGAGTCAAGGCCAAGGTGCTGACTCGAGAAGGCCAGAAACCTTGGAAGGTTTCTGCGTTCTCGCACCAGGTCTGTACCAAGATATCTAAAGCGTTTCGGCCATTTATATCCATCGACTCCAAAAGCGACAAGACAGTGTCCCGTTGATTGTTGATCAAGAAGGCAAACGGAATAACAAGACTCTGTTCAACAGATTAGCAAGTAGTCGCAAAATTATAAAACCACTTACTTGCAGGAAGGTCGCTGTTTTGGCATTAATCATTCGAGAAATCATGGCTTGCAAAGTTGAGGGAGAACGGGAAGGACCGATTCGCCAGCTCTTCTCAGCAAGTGGATAATTAAATCGCCAATCTGAAGTCCTCCAGATTCATCCTGGCTCTGGAGAATTTGGGCAACCAGAGTTAAGACCCATTCAATACCGCTTCTCCCGTTGCTGTCATTCCAGGCCAGCAACTGCTTGCAATCTTTACGAATGATAAGCGTAAGGCATGTGATGCCACTCTGAAAGGCAATCAGCTGATGCTTCTTATAGGATGAAGAGATTCCAACCTGCAAAACATCTCTGTCCTCAGCTTCTGCCAAGCATGAGAAAAGATTCGGCCCCAAGAGCTGGAAGAAGCCTTCTCCAAGTCGATTCTCAGGCGCGCCTTTAACAAGGCTGCCGATGAGGTCTATAGCGGAGCTAGCAATCCAAGATTCCTCCTTCTTCGCAGAGGTGATCGCCACACTCAGAATTGGTAAAGCTTGCTTGACGACGGTCTCATAGATTCCCTCCGTAGGCGATGACGCAAGATTCTCGAAGATATCAGTTAAGATAGAAATGAAAATTGGATCTATTGAAAAAGCGAAAAAGTCAGATAAATTCAAGGGCATTACAAAAGTTTTCACCTTTGTTGTTTTTGCTCCAGACTTCCAGGACCGCTGCCACCAGCGATCCAGCCAGCTCAGGGGTCAGCCATTTTCCTCGCTCCACCTCAAGCACCACCGATAGAGTTTCCAAAACAAGCGAGAGAGTATCGTCGGAAGCCATAAGCAGGAATGGTCCCAAATCTTGAGCAATTCGAGGTGCGAAGGGAATCAAAGCGGAGTCTTCACCTCCTTGACAGAAGCTATGCCAAATGAGTATACTGTAAAATTTGGAGACTGAAAGTACATACTTGTGCACTGCTTTCACAGCAGATACTTTCACAGGTACTCCGGCTTCGATTGATTCAAGGACTTGGATGGCAGCATCTAGATAATGGCCTGCTGACTGAAGGTGTAAAAGCTTCGCATATTGACTCGCGAAAACGAAAGCTCGTCCCTGCAGGAAAGGATATTCTGGAGATAACTTGAGGGTCCATAATCCGCAACGTTTTGCCACGATGCTTACCTGACGCACTCAAAATAGGTGGAATGATATTTGCTAGCAGATAATCGATGTCAATAGGCTTGGAGCGTCCAGATTCTTGCTCGTCTTCAATGCAATCCAAAATAGATTCCGATTGTGACCCAATGGCAGCAAGGGCCGCCTCGAGGGGTTTCCACCTGTGTTTGAATCATCATTTAGTAGCCGATTACATTTGAAATTTTGATCATCTCACCAATCCTGATTTCCAGCGTTGCGTGCTCCCTCCGAAGCACTTATAACTTGTTCAATACTTGTCTGAATTGACTTCGTAGTTTGAATTGGAACCCTCTCTATTAAGGCCTACCAAAAAGCAGGCATAAGAAACTGGCAGAAAGGTTTTTTTTTTAAAAGTTACATACGCTGAGAAGATCAAAGCCAGCTACTCGAACGCTGTAGGGCTGCGTTTCATCTTCTTCCTGAGCTACGAAAATGTTTGCATTGTTCGCCCATGTTTCAACCTAGGAAATGGATTAGCTGACAGAATGAAAGAGGAATGGGGCAAGTACATCTTCGTCTGTCATCTGGACGAAAGCAAACACGGAAGAGACTATGGCCATGATATTTTCATCGACAAGCCATTCGCGAAACTTGCCTCCTCGTATAACGGCGGCTAAAAAGTCGAGGATCGGACACAATAGTTGAGGGAGCTCTATAGATTCGTCTTCTGAGGTGTTTGGTGCCGATTCCGTGGCCGCCAAACAGTAAGTACAGAATGTTGGATAAAGAACGCGCAGATGGTTGAGAGACGCTGCGAGGAGATCAGGGAAATATTGCACAAGTGCTCTAGGAAAGGATGTGTGAAGAGTGTCTAGTGTCTGATTTCTGTGAGCATAAAACAGTTACGGGATATCTCAAGTTTATACCTTAAAGACCTGGATCCTAACTGTCAGGCCGTCCCAATTGGAAGAATCAGCAACATCTTGCAGGGGATTGATGTTGAGCAGGACTTTGAAAGCCTCTAACCAAACAGGTAGAACCGACGCGATCGCCTCCTTCACTGCCTGTGGATGCTGATCTTTTACCATGAATAAAGCAGTGATGCATTGCCGGAAAACAGAAACTGTGCGCGCGCGAGTGGGGGCAGAATGAGCCTAGGATGCATAAGCGTCAGCAGGTAGGGTACAGGCGAAAGAAGCATCATAATACCTGCGGTGACCCAAGAATCTGCAGCAAGACGGGAAGGAGTTCACGAAGGACGGGTAGAATTTGATCTTCGGTCAAATCCGACTTGATGAACTCAGTAAATACTTGCATTGCACCATGAACTGAGGCAGGGGATCCTGATGACAGCAGGCCTATGAGGGAAGTTAAGAGATCCGGATATTCATCTGGCCAATCGCAGTTGGCGATCGAGGATAGAGTATGTGCCTAGCAACTTTGACGTGAGCTAAACCATTGCATAGAGAGAGTAGGCCTTACAGAGAGAGAGCGAATCTTCCGATTTTCATCTGAGAGACCACGAAACACTGCTTCCCTCACTTGTGATTTGATCTGAATGCCTATGTTAGAAGTTACTTCATGAAAAAAAGAGAATAGCGAATACCTCGACAGGCGGGGCAGAACCTTTGAAATTAGAAAAGTAGGGTGACCATCTCTCTCGGACATATTTGCGCAACGCAATGCTGGCCGAGTAAAGGGACACGTATCAAGACCAAGAGGATAAAAAGTTTACAAAGATAGTAACTCATCTGTCTCAGAGACATGCCGACCTCCTGCGAAAGGATTAAATGAGAAAGAGAGATTCCGACATCTAGATAGCGAGAGTTGTGTAAATGAACCACCTAGCATCAGACAAGAAGTTACGCGCCTGGACGTGTGAAAAGCTCCGCTAAACTGAGTTCCGCCGCGATGCGGGTGTTGGTGTCTGGACTTAGTGTGGCAGTAAGACATTGTGCAATCTCAGAGGTGGCCATCTTGCACGAAGCTGTGAAGGTTAGATTCTGAGCCTCGGAAATATTAATATTATCAGTAACATTTACGCGTGTAACGCATAACATCACGTGCTGAACGCGTTTAAAGTAACGTAACGCGCTACATCCGGCTTCACCTTAATTTAGAGCTTCTTGCGATCATCGATGTAGATATTGTTTCCGACCGCGAAAAGTGCGTCCCTCTGCTGCGAGCGTGGTAGTGGATACAATCTTATAAAAACCTATTGCCAAACCTTGATCAGAAATTGCTTTCAATTAATCGAAATATTGTGACGGACAGCACGTGCTATCACAACCCCCCGGAAACAAATATTTGTCTTCCCTGCTCCCCAGATCTCACTAGGTCCCATTCCTTCCCCCTCCATTTCCAGCAGTTTAAGTCATGGACGCCGAATGCAGTACGCCTAGTACTCACGAGGCAGACGGTGCAGGCAATAACAATGCACCCGAACCATCTGAACATTCCGCGCCAAATGTTGAAGCGGCACCAGAACAGCAGACGACCTGGAACAATTGCAAGGCTTCAAAAAGTAGCCAAGAGGGAGCACCAGATACTTCTCCGATGGAAGAAGTCTCAGAAACAAAGGCCACGCGAAAGAGACGCAAGATAACGAAAAATACTTCTCAGGCTGAAGCAACGGCGGACAAAGCTGCAGAACAGAAAACTACGCAGAGAAGCCGAAAGAAACCTTACAAGCTGCCTGGCCTTCCCGGAATGCCTCTCGATGTTCTCTTTGAGGTCTGTCAACTTTCGTTGTTGTCCGTCTCTTTATTGACAATGACAATGGCATTTAATACAGATTTTCAAACACCTCATGCCTTACGACCTTCTCAAGTTAGCGAGAATAACGAAAGATTTCAGAAGCTTACTTCTCAACAAATCTAGTATCTCCGTGTGGAGGGCTGCCCTACACAACGTTCCAGGTTTGCCTGAATGTCCGCCCGGAATGAGTGAGCCAGCCTGGGCCAACCTCGTATTCTTCCCCCATTGCTATGTCAGGATGTTCCTCTCCTTCTCGAAGCACTGAAAATGAATAATTTCCTTAGTATTGCCAAACACATTCCCCAAATGTGGAGTGGCGGTTTGGGGTGCGAATATGTCTAAAATGTTCCAAAGAGCAGTAAGTTCGCATTTCATGATTCCTGCCAGCCTGCTGATTGTCTTCGTTCGTAGCTTGGGAGATCTTCGCCAACAGATTCGGCAGAAGTTCTTCCATGAAGAATTTGAAAAGAATGCTTTCATAAGGATTGGCTCGGAAGCGATTCAATCCGTGATTCCTACCCGTCTGGCAAGTGCGTGGGGTGTTTCTGTTTTGCAGTTTAACATTTAACGCAAGTATTTGGTTTCTGTAGAACGTGGTGTTAAGCTCCACCTTCTCTCTGACTATGATGCGGTCGAGAAAGAATACAATTCTCTTGACGAAGAAAGTCGCCAGGCATATATTTGTGAAAGGAAACGAGTTGTCCAAGATATCATTAAGGTACTTATATTCTCACCTATCTCAGCACTGAACATGATGAAGTCTTGTCACCCTATTAGCATGCGAACCTCTGCGAAGCTTGGGAAAAGTCACAGACGCAAAACCGTGATACAGAATTGTCCCAGCTCAGGGAGGAAAGAAGACGTGGGTACGTAAATCGGTTAAATAGGATGGGATCGTTTAATCCATTCTCATTATATCTTAGCATAATCCAGAAGCTTGAAGAGCTTGGATGGGCGAGTGAAATCCAAAGTATCCGCCTTCCTGATTCGTTCGCACAACATAAGCTTGTAAACCGCCCTCAACGTCTAACTGACAGAAGTGGGTGGTTTTCATATGTCAGACCTCCTTGATACTGACTACGGCTCATTCCTGGTAGTATGGGCGAATATCAAAGACGAGATTCTAGAATATATGCAACAAATGCGAGACAAGCGCC
>JADNRV010000584.1:0-23681 GCA_015499995.1 Flammula alnicola
CTCGTAACAAAGGACGGCCGTTCGTTTTGGAAGCAGATAATTTACATATTATATGTATACGCCATATACATACTGTCTATAAGTGGATGTTGCAAAGGAAAATATAGTAATGCAATTTGCAGGTTTTTAATATTGATACTCTTATGTTTTGAAATTTGAGACGACTCGCGCCTGCCCTGGATATCGATGTTTGAATTAGGAATTTATTTATTTGAAGCCGCCGCTTATATGACCTCCAGTTGCTTCAGTAATCACTTGGTTCCTCCAATTTACTGGACAATTTAGCGCTCGCCGTTGGCCTCGGGCTCGCCGGGGAAGTTTGATGGAGAATTTCATGATAAGATAAGATTTGCTGACACATCAACCGTCGACCCGATCAGAGACAGTAAGTAATCCTTGCTCCGTGCCTTCACTCCTTCTGCTGAAGCTTTCGACCTGGATTATCTTCTATCTAGACTGAAACCCCTGCCAAGATGAGCTCACCTCCGCGATTGGTGTTTCCGATCAAAGGCAGTGTCGAGAAAAAATGAGGCTGTCATTAACGAGCTGGGCGACATTCCGCAAGTTACGGTTGACTTCATGTTGAAACATAGCATTCCAGATTCAGGCATAGACTTTGGAGCCACCAAGGCTGCGCTCTGGAAGGTACCTTGAGCCATCGTGGTTGGAAAGTTTTTGAGAAAACGCAGCTTGAAGATATGGCCGCGACGGCCACCGAACAAATCGCTTCTACCGGCATGAAACAAATGTACGACCAAAAACGGCCACCAACATTGAGTATTTGGAACTCTCTGGATCCCACACCTACACCGGATTTGCAGTTTGAACAGAGGACCCGCCCCCGACCGCTAAGGTGAATTGTTGCCCACAAGTGACCTCCATACCTCAACACATCCCGACTTCGTACAACCAAATGAGAAGGGCAAGGTAAAACGTCATTGGTTTAACATTGCGTACGCGGAAGAATACAGGGATAAAAAATCGATAGATGATCGGAATAACATACGTCCCCCTTTCGTCAGTGAAATTCCGTCACCTCACCTATTCTCAAAATGTTATGGATTCGAAGTTATACAGACGGGCTCGCTTTCGTTCAATTTCTTCTCGCCCCGAAGGGTTGGCTGTACGAAGGCATGGCCGAAACACTTGGACTGCAACACATTATATTCTGACGGCCAAAGTTCAATAGTGTACAATCCCAAGCCAACAGCTACATACCTAGGATTCAGGAATGCCCTATAGTCACCTGGCTCAAGGGGAACGGACGGAGAAAGAGGATCACCAATACGTTTGAGTTGCATATCTAAAGATATCGTATTCCCTAACTTCAACCCTCCACAACTGGAATCGGATTTTTTGAAGTCTTCATCCGAGTCGTCAACGAACTCCAGCCAACGATGGAACATTGCCACAATGGTTAGATTCTTATGTCTTAAACCTGAGAGCGGCATTGCATTAATATGTGGATATTAGGAGAAGAAATGGGAAACGGAAGGACCTGGCATCAAACATACCTCCGCAGACCCGGAACAAGGGTTGTGGCGAGTAGTAGCAAAGGAAAAAGTCCCATTCTTAAGCTTCAGCTAATGCTCTCGATAAAAGTCGGTGGGTGGAACTGGGAGCGCTACTAAAGCAGCGTTAACGTTATGCTCTTTTAAAATGCGCGATAACAAAAATGCCCGGTACTTACGAACTGCTCTGCTCTGAGAGATTCATTCCGAGACCAAGAATCGAGGTGGACAGAAATGCGAAAGGACTACGTTTCAGTTTGCTCTGCACTGGCTCAATATGCCCTCGAACCGAGTTTGGATTCCATCGAGCGAAAAGAACGACCGAATCAGAGGAGGCTGCAGATATTATAAGCAAAGGTTATATACCAAACATACGGGACAGTGACGTCTCGAAAAAGAAACGCTATAATGAAGAGGATGAGAAACCCGGTGAAAATTGACAGTCCGTAATTTCTTAATTTCCTCCCTTTGCAATGAGTGCCTCGACCTCGGGCTTCACACTTGCAATGAATTCTGCCTTGCCTTGTTTGGGATTCCAGCCAAGGGCACGCCACGATCCGCCTTGAAAAGACTGTTGCGCCGATCATGCCCGCCAAAAAGGGAATCTAAGTGATGCCAGAAGAAAAGGGCTAAGTCAGGATATATACTTAGATCGACTGTCATCTATTATTTGGTCTGTCGTGAGAGACTAAAGTCAGGATACCACATTGGATGGAATACACTGACCGGACAGAATGCTTCGAATTCCTCCTGGGAGAGCGCCCTGGGCTTGCGAGAAGTCCCAACGGCCAAGTCAGCGAGAGCCTCGGATATGGCGCGGCCTATCTCAAGACCTGAGAATTCAGTGTTCCCCGCAAAGTAATACCCTTCAGGCCCATGGCCAGCGACATCAGGATTGGAACGGATAGTATCGAAGATGACGCGGTATAGATCAGCAGCTGAAAGTTACAGTAACTGTCAGAGAAACTCAGGAAGGACGTGCCCATAGATGGAAGAAAACGAAGTACGCACTGTCCTCAACGTCAACCGCGCACCACTTATTCAACCCTTTACCTATATAGCCTCCTTGCTTGCGCGCGAGAGCCGGCCTGATAAAGATGGACAAGGCTGAACTCGTTTTCTGAATTCCAAGGTCGACCAGGGGTCCTGAAGGCAGTCCAAAGACGGCTCCTGTGCAATTTATTCAATATCGTAAAATAGCGATTAAGGAGAAAATACAACTGAAACAGAGAAAGACACACCAGGTGCAATGAGATATGCCTTGACATACCCGACCTTGTCCGCCTCTATGATCGGAATGTCGATGTTCCGAGGAATGGCTTCCACTGGAATTGCATTGAGTTTGTCGACGTTTAAGTCGCTGATTGTGGGTTGATCGCTACGCGAGCCAAGCGCGTCGTCCATGACGAATGCTATAAATTCCAGGATTTATTTAGACATGATGTGTCCACCTAAGCGGTCGAATAAATACCTGAACCGGACTAGAAGAACGAAGGTTGCACCTGTGAAGAAGATATTGAGCTTGCTAGACATACTTGTGCGTTAATTTGGTGCTCAATTCGAGATGCTTTGTTTTGCTATCAGCAAGAGGCGATAGGGAGGATGCTGTTGGGACTTGAATAGGTTCCCTTTTATAAACTGCATAGAAGTTAGTCGCCATGTCGAGAACAGTTCGGGCGCCGATGTTCGTCTAAAACATTCTTTATTATGGTCAACTTTGACCGACACCAGCCGACGCTGCCGATTGCTGACGCGGAATGGCCGCAAAGGCGAGTAGAGGTCGCACACTTGGATTGCATGTGAATGTATGCGGCGGTATTGGTGTTTGCTTAGACTCTAGAGGGCCGAGTAGTGACGCGGAATGGCAGTCAAAGGAAGCACGGCAACATGTTGCTTCGGAGGGGCCAAAGCAGCAAGAGATTACGGGAAGGAAACATGGCGAGAGCTGGGGATAGACGCGATTTGATGGAAAATCTAGACTAACAATGGATGCCGGGGATACACAGGCCAGTCTGGAATTTATGTGCATAGATGGCCTGAAATTGCGGCAGCTCTATACATACTATGCGGGAGATAGACCTCGAAAGTGATGGCTTATAACCAGGTGGGTCCTATAGGTGATCACGATGTCCGCAGTGGTTTCTGCGTTCAGAGTTCTCGAATCTTGGAATCCGCTATAACGATAAGGTCAGAACACTGGCATGAGAAGACAGAAGATTTGCCCGCGGTGTTTCTCAGTCTGGCATGGAAGGATGAAGAGAACAAAGACCGCGACGATAGAGCCGTATTTTACTGTCTGGATCAGAGCAACATTTGAGTGCGGACTTTAAGAGACTTCAAGCCAACGAACGAAAAGTCTAGAGGAGCCACGTGCTGTCCTTGAGAACCTCGGCCTGGGCGCTTGTTGTAATGAAAGTCAATGCTCACCATGTTTACCCTGCCTCCTCAATTCCTTCGCGTCTCGGAGCCATTCCGCGGGCCACGAGAGCTCGCGAAAGATGTGTGTCTGCGATTTCCCGGCGCTAACTTCGGTCATCGATTAAATCCAAGCTGGCTCTTTGGAGCGAGCAGTAAAGGCCATCCAATCAAGCAGAGAGGTTCACACACAATCGCGAGGCCTTTCTGAACAGATCCCATTGTCCATCGAATATTTGATATATGCAATGTACTGGAGAGAAACAAGTCTTCAAAAAACAAAATAAATAAACTGCACTGTTGTAAGGAGCATGAGATACCCGGTAGAAATTGGTATTCCGTAATTTCTTAATTTCCTCCTTTTGCAATAAGTGCCTCGACCTCGGGCTTCACGCTGGCGAGAAATTCTACCTTGCCTTGCTTGGGACTCCAGCCGAGGGCACGACCACGATCTGCCTTTACCAGAGAGTTGGTGGCTAGCAAGGGCCAGAGATTCTGAGTAATACCAGAGCAAAAGAGGGAAAGAAGGGGCGAGTTAGGATACTATATCAGGCAGAAATATAATCCACTCACGCCATAGAAGGCTTCAAGTTCCTCCTGCGAGAACGGACTGGGCTCGCGAGAGGTCCCAAGTCCCAAATCAACCAGAGCCTCGGATATGGCACGGGCAGCGTCAAGGCCTGAGTACTCGATGTTGTTCTCTACGAAGTAATACCCTTCAGGGCCATGGCCTGCCGCATCCGGATTGGAGCGGATAGTGTCGAAGATGATACGGTATAAATCAGCCACTGGAAGTAATAGAAATAGTCAGATAAACTCAAAGAGGACGCACGCATCCGTGCATACGAAAGGAAACGAAGTTATACGTACCTTCCTCAACGTGAACCGCTGACCATTTACTCAAGCCTTTACCGATATACCCTCCTTGCTTGCGCGCGATAGCCGGTCCGATGAAGTAAGGAAGCTGCATCGAACTCTTGTGCTGAATTCCAAGGTCGACCAGAGGTCCTGAGGGCACTCCGAAAACGGTTCCTGTACAATTTGTTCAGTATCCAGACAAGAGCGACAGAGGGAAGAACAGAACTGGGAACAAAGAAAGACGCACCAGGTGTAATGAGATACGCCTTGATATACCCAGCCTTGTCCGCCTCTATGATCGGAATGTCGACGTTCCTATGCAGTGCTTGCACCGGAAGGGCGTTGAGTTTATCGACCTCCAAATCGCTGACTACAG
Organism: Flammula alnicola; assembly: GCA_015499995.1. Classification (NCBI taxonomy): domain Eukaryota; kingdom Fungi; phylum Basidiomycota; class Agaricomycetes; order Agaricales; family Strophariaceae; genus Flammula; species Flammula alnicola. The sequence goes on from JADNRV010000584.1 coordinate 5,161, forward strand.
CGAGATCGCCGTGCAAGCCACGCGCGTCGTCCATGATGATTGCTATAAATTTTGGGAATTATGTTGGCAGCATGTCCCGCCCAAGCAGTCAGAAATAAGTACCTGAACCAGACTAGAAGAACGGTGAGAGATTAAGTCAACCTTTCCCATAAATACATGTTTGCGCAATGCTGACCGTATGCATTAACACTGGAGCTTTTCCAGACTTTTCGTATTTGATCTTCATCCCAGCCAAAATCGCACTGGCAGGAGGCAGATTGTCCGAATCGGTCTGTAAAAGCTTTTAGTACATTGCGAATCTAAGGTAAGACGGGAATTGGAACGTACAACTGCAATAACGACATCAGCTCTCGACGCGGCTTCAGTGAGGAAACCCAAGTTTTCGTCGGTGTATGAGCCAACAATGAAATCGACGCCCAAGGTTTTCAATTTCTCTCCTTTCTCGGCTGAACGAACGAGGGCTATGATTTGGAAGGAAGCAGCATCCGGGTGTTGAAGCAGACGGGTAAGAACGGTTCCGCCGATGTAGCCTGAGGGAATGGGAAGTATGTTGAACAAAGCGAATTGGGAAAAGCGAAGAGTATATGCGCACCAGTTGCACCCGTGAAGAAGATATTGAGTTTGCTAGACATATTTGAACTTTGTTTGCGTGTTCAAAGCAAGATATTTTATCGTTGTCTAAGCTGAAAAGTTCCCAGTAATTGAGAAGTATGCTGTGAGAGCTTGAATGGCTTCTCTTTTATAAGCGGTACAGAAGTCACTCACCATCTCGAAAGCTCTGAATGCAGGGTAGGCCGGGCGCCGCGCTTCCTTTGAGCAATGGTCGGCGTCCGAGTCTGTTACGGTCAACGAGCATGCCGATCGCTGACGCGGAGTGGCGGCAAAGGTTTTTCAGGGAAAGTGCATACGGGTGACAAACATCGCCACGCCACAAACTTAAGGAATATCCAAAGCGTGTAGGTATTATTTCTTCATGGAGACAGGAGATTCATCATCTGCTCCCAAATTTGTAGAGAAGTAGAATAAAAACCCATTCACTCGACTCCGTGAAGTGTTGACAGTGCCGAGCGCATTCGTAGTGGCAGCCGTTGTTTAGGGCAGGTCTTAACGCGACGAAATCGCGCGCAGCGCAGTTTGCGCAGCAAAGGCTGGCCACCAGTGTCAGCAAAAGCGGGAAAGGCAGATATGGGTTTAGATACCATTACCATGTCCCCAATTTCGTCACAATCCAGATATGCTCCCACGGGATTGGCAATCTTCACAAGGCCTTACCATTTTGCGGATATTAATGTATCCCCCGTAGAGTTTTCTTCCCGATCAATGCCGCATAGCGTCTTGCAAGGAATTCGTGTGCGTGTGCCACATTGACGCCGAGCTTTCCTGACCTATGAGGGGTAAGGAAGAATTCCAGAACAGAACGATCGCTGATTTGGAGAGGATGATCAACGAGAAAGTAAATGTGGCTGCGGACATATTCAACGTAGCTAGGCGAAAGGGATAGCAACTTTTCCTTGATTGCGTGTGTCTGAAATCCATCGGACGGATTGGCACCAGGAAAGGTCAGGAGCGACAGCACAGTGAAATTTAATTTCAGAGATCCTTTCAGGCCATTGGGAGCAGAAGAAAATATGTGGATATATAACTCGTCCAAGGAGGCATACGCCTGATCTTGTTCAAGGCCCGACAGGAAAGCGCGTTTGCTGTGGTGTTTTGCTAGCAAGTAGTATGAATTCACCATAGAATGGAACTCGTTAGCTGGGTAAAAGGATGGGAGATGTATATTACTATCTGGGAAAGGTGCGTTCGAGAGAGAAAATTGTGACTGGACTCACATTTTGCGTCTAGAATTAACTTCGTATACCCTTTTGCCAGAGCTTCATGTGCTCAACCTATATCAGCATAGAATTCCCCTGATCTCGAGAGATCGAGAAGAAAATCAGCGAGCGAAGCGTGAAGGACTTTGATCGGCTTATCCCTGCCATGCAAATTGACGAGACATAAGAGATTTCCGAGAATGTGTTCGACGTGACCAGGTGGGAACAATAGCAATTTGTCTAGCATAGCCGGAGTCGTAAATGCGCCCAAATTGTCATTGTTGGTCCATGGAATGACGAGTATGTCGAAGATGAGTTTAATGGATTTCTTGTGCTTATCCGGAGTCGATTTAAAGATGTAGATATAGAGGTCATCTAGTTGGCCGTAAGGTCTGTCATTGTCAGGAATGGCAGATAGGCCAAGAATGACTTTGAGGCAGTCGTCCGGTCTGAGCAGCGGGGATTGAATGTATCTGATAACCGTCGCGGGATATATAAAACTTGCAGACGACTTCTGGACAAGTAGTTCGATCTCATTGGGTGTAGGCCAAATCTCTGGGAGATAATCTCGCAATGAATGTGTCCGCTGGATTTCACTGAATGCCTTGCGCAAGAAAGTTCGGATATCGTGATTTGCATCGTGATCTTCCCCTAGATTCTTTTGAGTAACGTCGATCCCGTTCCCAGCCTGGAAAAGTGGATCGAGTTCGAAGGTGGATAAAATGGGAGATTCGGGGCGACTCGTGATGAGGAATCGGAAGGGTAGCTGTAGTTGCCGAATGGCCTGACCTATGACTAAGAGGAGATTGCATTCAACTTCAGGATCATCGCACTCATCTAGGCCGTCGACGACGATGAGTCGAGGTTGGTTCCAACGGAGGAAAAAGAGGAGGTTGCTGAAACGGTACGTGAATGATTTACGAACCCTATTAACCGGTTCAACGATAAGTTTTTGGATTTGAACTTGATTGGATAGGGTAAAGATGCTCGGGTTGCGGTTGATATTTTTTGCTATGTAAGTTCGAGTGGGGGGAAAGTTCATAGCGATTTGATATGCCAAGGTTACGATTAGCATATTGCCGTTGTTTCGACCAGGTGCAGTTCGAGAGAAAAAGAAACTGGCAGCGAGATCCTCTTCTTGCTCAAGCAGGAGAGCGACTGCTTGCGCAACGGCAGATTTTCCAACTCCGACTGGTCCATGGAGCCAGAACATAGACGAGGAGGAAGACGAAGTGCCTGCTTGGACCCAGTTCATGATTGTTGCAATGATGGAAAGGCGGGTGTCAGCGTCGCACTTGGGAGCATCGAACTGCTCGCTTGCATTGAGTAGACCCGCAATTGCACTATGGCTATGAAGAATATGCAAGACGTCTGTTGCCTGCTATTATTAACATGAAAATTGTCGAGAAGATCATAACACACTTTCAGGCGTAATCGTCCCAAAGGTCGCAACTGGCTGCGAAATTGAATTTGTGACCCTGTTATCGTAGGCGTTGAACTGTCCATCATTAATGACAAGCTTGCTAGCACCACGAAGGATACTCATGTCGGACCGGAGAGAGTGTCCTAATCGGCGAATTGGAGCCCTAAACTTGAACGAGGAGAGAGACTAAAAGCGGTGTCGATTCAACTGAAGCCTTGAAAGCCTTGAAATGCTGCAACCCATTGAAGCTGTGTAAGAGGGAGTCATACAGTCGAACGCCTCATAACACATAGCTCTGATAACGCATAACCCCTTATAACCCATAGCTCCGTCTGCCAGTGTCCACCAAGTCGGTTGGCGGGGAATTGCATAGCATAACGCGAGTGATAACGAGAAGAGTGGGATTGGGCCACAATGATGAAAAAGTGGGATATAATTGGGATTGAGGTCTTTTTTAGTGGGATTGAAGCCTTTTTAGTGGGAATGAAGTCCTCGTTAGTGGGATGATTGAAGTGTGACAAGTGCTCGTAGAAAAACTAATAAACAACTTTTTGGGGGAAAGAGTAAATGTTTACTCTTTTGTTTATCAATCCGGAGGATGTAACCGTCCCCAAAGATAAACAGGGATGGTGGGTGGGTAGCGAAAAGTTCGAGAGCTCAACTAAGACTGAGCTAAGGATGATGAGAGTGAATGCAGAAAGTCGACAGACGCTCCCGCGATGACGACTTACTCCGGCTTTTATATATTAATATTACAATCCCATTCCCACTACACTCGTATAGACTCAGTCCTTGTCCAGGAATACGAGAGTGCCATTGTTTCGTGGTGCGAGCAATCACCGCGAGGTTGTATATCACCATAATTACGGAGGGACAATCCTACCAGAGATAGTCCTCTTTTCGTCAGTCTAAGCACAGGTTATGAACCATTCAGAGCTCAATTTTCCAGATTTTGCGGGGACCCTGCACGTCGCAATTGACTTGTCAAATGTTACATAGCATTGCTCAGGGATAGTAAGTATATAAGCCGCCTTGCTTCTCTGGTGATCCCCAACTGATGAGCGCTAACCAAGCAATCTGCGGCTACAGGCTTTCAGGTGGATACGGACCCATCCCCCGATTTCTATACTACATCCTCCTCATCGTCAGTTTGGTCTTCCACAGGGTCGAATGGCTCACTGGCAGCACTTTAGGCGCATCCATGATCTTCAGCTCCATCGCGGCTGTGCATGCGGTGGGGCTGGCGTCTGCGCGGGGACGGGGGACAGTCGACCTGGATATCATACCGGTGTATTCGATCACGGGCGTAGCGATGCTCATCGGAGTCCCGTTGCTCGTGTGGTCAAGGATGCTGAGGGAGGCGGAGAGGTCGGTGCGCATAGTGACGTTCTCGTGGATAGGGTTGATGTTCGTCGGCGTCATCGCGTCCCTTGCCAGCATGAAGAAGCTACCTCAGGCCACGCAGGAGTGTGACTTGGATCCGACAAGCGGAGCACTGCTGTGCAACTTCACGTGTGACGTCCCGTTGCCAATGCGGCGGGGGCAGCAGATAATGATCATCCCGTTCCAGGCGGCTAACCTCCTTGACGGGTGGTCGACTTCGTATACCTGGCTTGCGACATCGCTCACGTTTATGGGGCTCACTTACGCAGGAGCGCGTATGCACCCGATGGAGATGGCCCGACAGTCTTTGCGCGCGAGGGGGATCAGCAAGCGCCTCCGCCGCAAGAACGCGAATCGTACGGCCAATTGCGCTGTATGCTCCCCGCCGCTGTCGGTAGGGTTAAGCATTGCGCACGTTGTGCTGATGGAGGTGATACTCCTCAGACCGCATGGTGTTCCCGTTGGCGAGGATATGACTGCCATAGGGCAGTGGGGGCCACTCATCGGCGCTGCTTTTGCATTACTGGCGTCCATTATCCAGTGGCGGCTTCCTGAGGAGAAGAGGGTGGTGGAAAATAGGAGCGGTGATATTGAGATGGCTGGGAATTCTAGACCTCCACGTGCGCCAAATGCGACTGCGACCCCAATGACTTCGAATCCTGCACCACTAAATAATTCGTCTCCTGAAGGAAGATTTGATCCCGCGACTTACTTTGAAGAAGGACGTTGGTGGGGCAATGTTGCTAATGATTTAGTGATGAACCATGGAGGTGTTAAATGGGTTGTTCGGGAGGGGTATTTACGGCGTCTAGATGGCCAGACTAGCAGTAGAGCTGTCCCTGCATCGGCGCCTGTGGATGATACCGTTCCTTCAACCCTTGTTACTACTTCGGCAGAAGAGAAGGTTGAAGAGAGCGGTATAAAATGACCAAAATTGCTTGAACAATAATTGACATTGACTCATGAGGTTTTGTTAAGGCTTGATTACTCATGCAGGGGAATCGAAAGACGGTCGCACAACTGTCTAATTTGTTTGAGGGTTTACAAAGTAGCTGTAATGTCAAGTTGATGCTTGCACTTAAATAGATAAACGCATACACGTACATTTGGTTTATGATAAGATTCCTCTTACTCATCCACATGACTTAACCCACGCCGGAACGGATGTGAGGTTGACGAGGACGCATGTTGCAGCAGAGTGTTGGGTTTTCAGTTCGCCACGTTTGGGCCCCTATCAAATAGTGGGCCCCAAAGAACGAGGACTTTTACGCAAGCTGATGGAAGACGTTGGGCTTGGGGTATTGCCTTTGATTGGATGACTGAGTGAATGTTTAAAATGATTTGAGGGCGGTCGAGCCCATTGAAGAAGTTGAGGGTATCGGAGGCGGGTGCTACGTCCACAGGGGTTTAAGCTGGGAATTGATATGCTGGTGAGCTCACGAGTTTATCATGCAAAGACTCTGGTTCGGGGCTAGGATGTTCCATTGAGGTAAGAACATCATGGCTCAGACACTGGAGACCCAAACCGTAGTAGATGCTGGCCGAGGTAAATGATTAGGGTGGTAGATGATAAAGGCGCAAATCTGTCCGGGGTTGAAGATGCGGGGTTCCGGACAATTCGACGGGAACAGTTTGCATTATATATTGGCTATCTCTGAGGGCAAGCACCGCGGCTTTGAGGAGCACTTGGACTATAGGAGGCAATCTGGGGTGACTCTGTGCCAGAATGAATCTCGGAATATCGCCGAAAATAGAAATCTCGCACGAAAACTTCCCAAAAGTACGATCGCGCTGGTCACGTGCGCATCTCCAAGTAAAAATCCGTTGGGGGAACGGGTTTGGGGTCAGGGTGATATATAATTTGTCGTGGGCCCCCGTCTCTGTTCTTTCGCGTCTACGTCGTTAGACAATCCCCCCCTCACAAAAAAAGCTGTCGACGTCGTCCCTCGCAGCGAACCCAATGGCCGCACCCAACGGCCACGCCGTCCGCGCGTCAGCTATCACTACACGTCCCCTAATTCTCATCCTTGGACAAATTAGAGTGTGTATTCCGTCTCGCTGTTGACACATGTTCAAATTTAACGTGCACTTCTCTGTAGATTTCAATCCCAGTATCTACCAATACCGACGAATGGATCGCAGCTGAAGTCCTCCGTGACGAGTTTACTCATATCCAGTCGCAGCTAGACGCCGTCGACAACGCTGCCCAGTTAGACAACGAGGCAGAAGCAACCGTAGAGCTTGCTGCGCGTTTCCTTGCACATGTTGCTGCCAGCATCCCAAAGGACCCTCAATCCACCCCTGCACGCGCCGCGTTGCTTCTCAACGTGCTTAAGCACTTTACGTCATCATACCTTGCGACCGAGGATATCCATACCCTCGCGTCCACTTTCGACACAGAGACGCGCAAAGACGTCCTTTCAGCTTATTTCCAAGCCGTAGCTACCCTAAAAGAGCAGAAAGTTTCCCCCATCCCCTCCCAACCAGAGTCGGCGCTTCTCTCTGCCGCCGTCTCTGGCAAAGCCTCCGTATTCGCCCTGTTTGGTGGTCAGGGTACAAATGAAGTTTACTTCGACGAACTTCAAAGTCTATACGATATCTACACACCTTTTGTGGCGCCATTCTTGCAAACCGTCACAGAGGACGTTTTAGTGCCCTTGGCGGAAGAAGAGCACGACTCCACTTTCTATACCCATGGCTGTGACGTCGTTTCTTGGCTCTCTGGTGCGATTCCTCGCCCCGCAGTGTCATATCTCGCATCAGTTCCGGTGTCATTCCCTCTCATCGGACTTACCCAACTCGTCCAGTATCTTGTCGCATGTCACGTCGCCAACCTTACGCCTGGAGAACTCCGAAGCCGCATCAATGGTGCTACTGGGCACTCTCAAGGCATCGTCTCAGCTGTCGCCATTGCCGCGTCAGCTACCTTTGAAGAGTTCGTGGAGAACTCGCGCAAGGCCTTAAGATGGCTTTTCTACTCGGGCCTCAGGGGTCAACAGGCCTTCCCTGTCACGTCCTTGGAGCCTAGCATCGTTCAAGACTCCGTTGAAGGTGGCGAGGGCGTTCCCAGCCCTATGTTGTCGGTCACTGGTTTAACCCTGAAGGAACTCAACCCTCACATCGCCAAGACCAACAAGCACCTTCCCGCGGACTCTCAGCTTTTCGTGTCGCTTCACAACGGACCCAAGGCATTCGTTGTCACCGGTCCCTCCAAGGCCCTCTTCGGCCTCGTTACCAGCTTGAGGCATATCAAGGCGCCATCTGGAGCTGACCAGAGCAAGGTTCCTTTCTCTCAGCGCAAGCCAGTCTTCTCAATCAGGTTTTTGGTCGTTGGCGTGCCATACCACAGCCAATATTTGGTCGATGCAACAGAGAAGCTCATCGAAGAGGATTTAGAAGGCGAGGAGTTGTGGGACGCGAAGGACTTGAAGATACCTGTTTATAACACGGAAGATGGTTCGTTTTTCGTTTGTTACTGATGGACGACCAGAAGACTCATTCCATTTTTATAGGTTCAGATATGCGCCAACTTAGTTCTTCCATTACGCGCTCTCTCTGCGAGCAAATCTTTACCTCGCCTATCCACTGGACCAAGGCAACCGATTTCCCTGAGACTGCTACCCATGCCATCGACTTCGGACCCGGTGGATTGAGTGGTATCGGCCCCTTGACCGCCAGAAATTTCGACGGCCGGGGCGTCCGTGTCATTGTTGTCGGCGAGAAAGGCAAAGGTGATGCCGAGCTCTATAGCTCGCTCGGTGTCAAGTCCGAAGAGTGGTGGAGCAAGAAATGGTCTCCAAGTCTAGTACGCACGAGGTATGTCTTTCGATGAGCTTCGAGCCGTTGTGTAAGATCTAATTTTCTTTTCTTCAGTGATGGCGAACTCCACCTCGATACGCCCTTCTCTCGCCTCCTCGGCAAACCCCCAATTATGGTTGCTGGCATGACGCCATCTACCGTCAAAGCTGGCTTCGTGAGCGCTGTCCTAGACGCTGGTTATCATATCGAATTAGCCGGCGGTGGTCACTACAACGCCGCTGCCTTGCGCTCCAAGGTTGCCGAGATTCAGAAGCTCATTCCGGCTGGTGTCGGTATCACCCTCAACGCTTTGTACATCAACCCTCGCCAGTTCACATTCCAGTTCCCTCTATGGCAGGAGATGAGGAAGGAGGGTCTTCCCGTTGAAGGCTTCTGCGTTGCTGCTGGCATTCCTACCACTGAGAAGGCCGTCGAAATCATCGAGGGTTTGAAGGCCGCTGGTATCAAGCACGTTGCTTTCAAGCCTGGCTCCGTCGACGGCATTCGTCAAGTCATCAACATCGCTGCCGCTAACCCCGATTTTCCAATTATCATGCAGTGGACTGGTGGCCGTGCAGGTGGCCATCACTCCTTTGAAGACTTCCATCAACCAGTGCTGGCGACTTATCGTTCCATTCGCCAGCACCCCAACATCTCCCTCGTTGGCGGCTCAGGATTCGGATCCGCTGAAGATGTCTGGGAATACCTGACCGGTGACTGGTCTGTCGAGCGTTTCGGCGTTCAGCCGATGCCTTTCGATGGCTTCTTGTTCGCCAGTCGCGTCATGGTCGCCAAGGAGGCTCATACGAGCTCGTCGGTAAAGGACTTGATTGTCGCTGCTGCTGGCGTTGATGACGGTGCTTGGGAAGGCACCTACACCAAGCCCACCGGTGGCATCCTCACCGTCCGCTCGGAGTTGGGCGAACCTATCCATAAGGTTGCGACGAGGGCTGTCAAATTGTGGAAGGAGTTCGATGACACTGTCTTCAAGATGCCGAAGGAGAAGCGGGCTTTGTGGTTGGCCGAGCGCAAGGACGAAATCATCGCCAAGTTGAACAAGGACTTCGCGAAGCCTTGGTTTGGGTGGAAGAAGGATGGCAGCGTTGCGTCCGATCTCAGCGACATGACCTATGAGGAAACTGTCCTGCGGATGGTGCGTCTGATGTTCGTCGCTCATCAGAAGCGATGGGTCGACACCTCGTTGAGGAATTTGGTGGGCGACTGGCTCAGGCGGGTGGAGGAGCGCTTTGCGGGTGTGAATGGTGGAGGACACAAGCCCTCGTTGCTTCAGAACTTCTCGCTGTTGGATGACCCTCTTCCTTTCGTCAAGACATTCTTCAAGAAATACCATCTCGCGACGGAGCAGCTCCTTGCAGCTGAGGACACCGCGTTCTTTTTGGCCATTTCGCAGAGGCCGGGGCAGAAACCGGTTCCATTCATCCCTGTGCTCGATGCTACTTTTGAGGTCTGGTTCAAGAAGGTGCGTTTTTCTTTCTTTTCTGTGTTAGCAAATTGCTGACAATGATAATTTAAGGACTCTCTCTGGGCTGCTGAAGACATCGATGCGGTTTTCGATCAAGACCCTCAGCGCGTGTGCATTTTGCAAGGCCCCGTGGCTGCAAAATGGTCTGTCGTGAAGGACGAGCCCGTCAAGGATTTGCTCGGCAACATCAACAAATCTCTTATCCAACGCCTCCTTGAGCGCAAATATGGCGGCGACGTTTCTGCGGTGCCAACCATCGATTATCTCGCCGTTGCGCCAAAGGCAGTTGCGAAGAATATTGCTGGTGTCGTCCGCACGGAGAGCAGCAACAGCGTCACCTTTGAATTCGGGTCTACTCTTCCTGAAACTTCGGCCTGGCTCGAGACCTTGGGCGGCCAGGAACTCAGCTGGCTCCGCGCTCTTGTGACTTCGAGCATAATTGTTCAAGGCACTTCGTACATCGACAACCCTCTTCGCCGCATCCTCGCCCCTCGTGCCGGACAGAAAGTCGTCGTCAAGTACGCCGGCTCCCTTCCTACCTCCGTCACCGTCTACGGCGCTGCTCGTTCTTATGGCGAGCATATCGATAGCTTCAAGGCTGTTGAAATATCGTATGCCAAGGACAGCAAGCTGATCAACATCTCGATCTTTGAGGAGCGCCGCGGCAGCTTCATCCCCCTTGCCCTCCAATTTGTGTACAAGCCTTCCCAAGGCTTCGCCCCCATCCACGAGATCGCTACTGGCCGCAATCAGCGCATCAAGGAATTCTACTGGAAGCTGTGGTATGGTGACAACGAGGTCCTTCCCGCAATCGACATCCGCGAGAAGTTTGTTGGCCCCGAAGTCGTCATCAAAGCAGAAGATGTCGAGCAGTTCTGCGCTGTCGTCGGCAATCAAGGAGAGTCGTTTAAGACTGTCAGGAATGAGAAGGTTCAGGCTCCTATGGACTTCGCCATCGTTACAGGCTGGCAGGTATGTTCGATATTTTCGTCTTATCTTTTTTGCTGTTTCTTACATTATGTGTAGGCCATTATGAAGTCTATCTTCCCCAGTACTATCGACGGAGACCTCCTCAAGCTTGTGCACCTCTCCAACGGGTTCCGCATGGTTGATGGAGCTAAACCTTTAGAGGCTGGCGATGTCTGCAAGGCTGAGGCTCGCATCGTCTCGGTCATCAATGCACCCGAAGGAAAGACCGTCAAAGTCAAGGGCTACGTTTCTCGTCGAGGTCAACGCGTCATCGAAGTTGTTTCAGCGTTCTTGTATCGTGGTCGTTTCAGCGACTATGAGAACACCTTCGATACCACGGAGGAACCCGACTACTCGGTTACTCTCGAGACCGACGCCGACGTTGGAGTCTTGCAGTCAAAGGAATGGTTCGAATGGGAGAACGAGTCGTCTCCTCTTCTCGCTGGCGCTTCCCTGATTTTCCGTATCCAGTCTCAAGTGTTCTTCAAAGACAGGACTGCCAACCGCAACGTCACTGTCTCCGGCGACATCTTTGTTCGTAATCAACTGAAGGTTCTCGTCAAGGTTGGCTCCGTCGACTTCCAGCAGGATGACTCGCAGGGCAACCCCGTACTCGCTTACCTCCAACGTCATGGAACGCCTCTCGGGTTGACTACCCCTCTCGCCAATGAAGGTTACACGCTCACAAGCACTGACGTCTCCACGTCCTTCAATGCACCTTTGACCAACGAGCCCTACTCGAAGATCTCGGGTGACTTCAACCCTATCCACATCAACCCCTATTTCGCCGATTATGCGTCTCTTCCTGCCACTATCACTCATGGACTCTGGTCCAGCGCCGCTACCCGTCGCTACGTCGAGAACGTTGTCGCCAAGGGTCATCCAGACCGCGTCATTGCGTACGTCGAAGCATTATCTAACTGTTTTGATTTAGCTCACACTTCTTTCGTTTAGTTACGATGTCAACTTCGTCGGCATGGTCCTTCCTGGTGATCAGCTAGAAGTCAAGCTTCGCCATGTCGGCATGCGCGACGGCAACATCGTCGTCAGCATTGAAACCACCAACGACCGCGGCGAAAAGGTCCTCCAAGGCTCTGCAGAGGTTTCTCAACCAGCCACCGTCTACGTCTTCACCGGACAAGGTTCGCAAGAACCTGGCATGGGCATGGATCTCTACAACAGTTCTCCAGCTGCGCGGGCAGTTTGGGATGGTGCCGATACCCATCTCCTTGCTGTGTATGGCTTTTCTATCGTTGAAATTGTCAAGGACAACCCGAAGGAGAAGACAATCCATTTCGGCGGTATCAAAGGCCAGGCTATCCGCCAACGATACATGGATATGACCTATGATACGATGGACAAGGACGGACGCGTCAAGACTCTTCCTCTCTTCGCCGACATCGACGTTCGAACCCCCAAATATACCTTCAGCCATCCCAATGGTCTCCTTTTCGCCACCCAATTCGCCCAAATCGCACTTGTCGTCACCGAGAAGGCTGCGTTCGAGGATATGCGCATGAAGGGTTTCGTTCAGAAGGATTGTGCATTTGCTGGACATTCTCTCGGAGAGTATTCGGCTCTTGCGTCGATCGCTGATGTCCTCCACATTTCCGCTCTCGTCGACGTCGTGTTCTATCGCGGTATTACTATGCAACGTGCCGTCGAGCGGGACTCTGAGAACCGTTCCAACTATGCCATGTGTGCTGTTAACCCCAGCCGCATTTCGCCCACCTTCAGCGACGCTGCCCTGCGTGAAGTAGTCGACTCTATTGCCACCATCTCCGGATCTCTGCTCGAGATTGTCAACTATAACGTCGAGGTAAGATTTCGTTACCGTATAAGGTCTTCTGATTCCAATATATGTTTTAGGGTCAACAATACGTCTGCGCCGGAGAACTTGTGACTTTGCAAACCATGACTAATGTCTTGAACTTCATCAAGGTCCAAAAGATTGACATTGCCAAAGTAAGTGTTAATATTATGATCAACGTCGATGCAAATTCTTATGTGCTCTACAGTTGACCGAGACGTTCAGTGTTGAGAAAGTGAAGGAGATGCTCGGTGACATTGTGAAAAACTGCTTCGAGAAAGCGCAGGAGCAACAGAAGGCGGAAGGTTACATCAAACTTGAACGTGGCTTCGCCACTATTCCTCTTCCTGGTATCGATGTGCCTTTCCATTCTCGTTACCTTTGGGCTGGTGTGTTGCCTTTCCGTGCCTGTAAGTCTTTTCTGTCTGTCTTAGTATGTTTTGTTTCTAACGTTCTTTCATTGTAGACCTCTCGAAGAAGATCAATCCCACTCACCTCAATCCCGACATGTTGGTCGGGAAGTACATTCCCAATCTCGTCGCGAAACCCTTCCAAGTCTCTCGTGAATATGCGCAAATCATCTACGATCAGACCTCTTCGCCGAGACTCGACAAAGTACTCAAGAAGTGGGAAGAGGACCAGTGGGCCAGCACCCAAAACCGTCAACAGCTTGCCTATATCATCCTCGTGGAGCTTCTAGCGTATCAATTCGCCTCCCCTGTTCGGTGGATCGAAACCCAGGACCTCCTTTTCACCTCTTTCAACTTCGAACGCCTCATTGAGCTCGGTCCTTCTCCCACGTTGACCGGAATGGCAACCCGTACCCTCAAAGCCAAATACGAGACTCTCGATGGGTCCGTTAGCCGGACACGCGCCATTCTCTGCCACTCGAAGAACGTCAAGGAGATTTACTACCAGCACGAGGATGAAGTCGAGGCGCCTTCTGCAGAGGAAGCCGCACCTGCGTCGTCCACAGCAGCGCCCTCTGCCCCTGCTGCTGCTCCTGTTGCACTGGCCGCACCATCGGGACCAGTGGCGAGCATCGAAGACGTGCCTGTCAAGGCTGTCGATATCCTGCTCGTCGTTGTTGCACAGAAGTTGAAGAAGCGCGTGGATGAGATCCCTCTCTCGAAGACCATCAAAGACCTCGTTGGTGGCAAGTCGACTTTGCAGAATGAGATTCTTGGCGATCTCCAGCAGGAGTTCTCTTCTGCACCAGAGAAGGGCGAGGAGCTTCCTCTCGAAGAACTGGGCTCTGCGTTGGGCAGCGGCTTCAACGGAACTCTCGGAAAGTATAGCACTGGATTGGTTTCTCGTCTTGTTGGCGGGAAAATGCCCGGTGGTTTCAACGCTTCCGCTATCAAGGCGCACCTCGCGAAGACATGGGGTCTTGGACCCGCCCGTTCTGATGGCGTCCTCCTTCTCGCGACGACTCTCGAGCCACCCAAACGTCTTGCATCTGAAGGCGAAGCTAAGGCTTGGCTCGATGGTGTTGTCTCCGTCTATGCTCAACGCGCTGGAATATCTCTTGCTGCTCCAGGTGCCGGCGGTGCTGCTGGAGGTGGAGGTGGTGGTGCGGTGATCAACAGCGAAGAGTTCCTCAAGTTCCAAGCTGATCAACAGACGTTTGCAGCTCAGCATGTCGAGCTCTATATGCGGTATCTTGGGCGCGACTCTCGAGCTGGAGAGATTGCATTCGATCAAGAAAAGACCAACAACTTGGCCTTGCAAGCCAAACTCGACAGCATCACCCGAGAGCATGGCGATGCTTACATCGACGGCATTCAACCACGTTTCGATGTCCTGAAGGCTCGCCACTTTGATTCTTCGTGGAACTGGGTCCGACAAGACGCCCTTCTCATGTTCTACGACATCGTCTTCGGTCGTCTGACTACCGTTGACCGTGAAATCACTGCTCGTTGTATCGCCATCCTCAATCGCGCCGATCCCGACATGCTCCAGTATATGCAATATTACATCGACCACTGTGACCCGTCGAAGGGCGAGACATACAAGCTGGCGAAGGAGTTCGGCCAGCAGTTGATCGACAACACCTTCGAAGTTATCGGCCAGCCCCCAGTCTACAAAGATGGTTCGTTCATACATGCCCCAGATAACGTTATCACTACTAATGCTACTTGCTTTTCTAGTTACTTTCCCTACCGCTCCTCATACGGAGGTCACTGAAAAGGGCGAAATCAAGTACTCTGAAGTGGTTCGCGAAAATGTCCGCAAACTCGAGGCCTACGTCGAAGAGATGGCCAGCGGTGACACCGTCTCCGGCGCTGTCAACATCCAGAAAGTTCAAGACGATGTTCTCAAGTTGTGGTCTGTCGTCAAATCGCTTCCTGAAATCAGCTCGGATCAGAAGAATCGCATCAAGGCCTTATACGAAGGCGTCGTCAAATCTCTGCACAATTCGCCTGATTCTCGCCCTGCTCGCGTCGGCACACCACGCAGCCGTCGTTCATCCTCCCAATTCCTCCGCCCCCAAGTCACTGGTGTCACTCCAGTTACATCGATTAGCTCCGACAAGATCCCTCTCCTTCACTTGAAGCGTAAGGTTGGCACAACTTGGGAGTACAGTAGCAACCTGACTGGTGTCTATCTCGACATCCTTCATGAGATTGCCACTTCCGGCACAACCTTCAAGACAAGAACGCGCTGTTGACAGGTGTGGGCAAGGGCTCCATTGGAGTTGAAATCGTCAAGGGTCTCTTGGCTGGTGGTGCTCACGTCGTCATTACTACCTCGAGCTACAACCGCAAGACGGTCGAGTATTATCAATCCATTTTCCAGTCTTTCGGCAGTCGTGGATCCGCTCTTACCGTTGTCCCTTTCAACCAAGCATCAAAGCAAGACGTCGAAGCTCTTGTTGACTACATCTATGCCAACCTTGGTATGGATTTGGACTACATACTGCCTTTCGCCGGCATTCCTGAAAACGGGCGCGAAATCGATGGGCTTGACGATAGATCAGAACTCGCTCACCGCATGATGCTCGTTAACCTTCTTCGAATTCTCGGTGCTGTCAAGAACAAGAAGGCCAGTCGCCATTTCGTCACCCGACCAACCCAAGTCATTCTTCCCTTGTCGCCGAACCACGGGCTCTTTGGAAATGATGGTCTTTACTCAGAATCCAAGATATCGCTTGAAACACTCTTCCAGCGCTGGGCTTCTGAAAGCTGGGGCGAATATCTGTGCTTAGCTGGTGCCGTCATTGGGTAAGATTACTTATCCTCCTATTTCATACGTAACTAACTGTTTTTCACAAGCTGGACCCGCGGAACTGGTCTGATGGGACCTACAAACATTGTTGCTCACGAGCTTGAAAGCTATGGCGTGCGCACCTTCTCTGCGAAAGAAATGGCCTTCAACATCCTCGGTCTGATGCATCCCCTCATCTTCAGCATAACCCAAGTCGAACCCATCTGGGCTGATTTGAATGGTGGGATGGATCGCTTACCCGACCTCGCCGATATCACCACTCGCATTCGCCTCAAGCTTAACAAAAAGGCCGACCTTCGCCGTGCCATTGCTCGCGATAATTCCGCTGACTTCAAGATCACTAATGGGGTTGAAGCAGAACGATTGCTTCAATCCGTGGACGTCCTTCCTCGCGCCAACTTCCGTTTCGAGTTCCCCGCCCTTGAGTCCGCAAAAACGTTGACCGATCTGTCGCATCTTCGTGGACTCGTTGATCTTGATAAGGTTGTCGTTATCACTGGCTACGGCGAGGTGGGCCCTTGGGGTAGCTCTCGCACTCGCTGGGAAATGGAGGCCCGAGGAGAATTCACCATTGAAGGTTGTATTGAAATGGCCTGGCTTATGGGATACATCAAGCACTTTGACGGTCGCCTGAAAGATGGGTCTTTGCACGTTGGATGGGTGGACAGCAAGACGGACGAGCCTGTCGACGACAAGGACGTCAAAGGTCGTTACGAAAAGGAGAATCTTGGTTCATGCAGGTGTTCGCCTGATCGGTAAGTCACTACGCAAATTTTAAAAGTACCCTTTTTAACATTCTGTTGCAGAGCCGGAGCTCTTCCGCGGATACGACCCCAACAAGAAGGTCTTCAACCAGGAAGTCGAGCTTATCCACGACCTTGAACCCATCGAAGTTTCCGACTCGGAAGCTCAGAAATTCAAACTGCAACACGGAGACAAGTGCGATGTCTGGGCTGGCGAAGGTGGACAATGGTTTGCGAAGTTCAAGAAGGGCGCATGTGTGTTCGTTCCCAAAGCCTTCAAGTTTAGTCGAACGGTGGCTGGTCAAATTCCTACCGGATGGCATGCTGGTCGCTACGGCATACCCGATGATATCGTAGCGCAGACAGATCGCACGACTCTATGGGCGTTGGTCAGCACCATCGAAGCGCTCAACGCTTCCGGTATCACAGATCCTTACGAGCTCTACAAACACATGCACCCCTCCGAAGTTGGCACTGCTCTTGGAAGTGGTATGGGGGGAACCATCAGTATGGGCAAGATGTTCAAAGACCGCCGCGACGAAAAGGAGGTTCAGAACGACATTCTGCAGGAGACGTAAGTTCATAAAATATTTCTTGTGGGTCTATTCACTAATGTCATGGCTATTAAGTTTTATCAACACGACGGCTGGATGGATTAACCTCTTGCTTCTATCATCGAGCGGACCCGTTAAAATTCCTGTCGGCGCGTGGTAAGCCTTATCGTTATTGTCGAATAATCGTTATCTAAATTGTTCCATTAGTGCTACCGCTCTTCAGTCACTAGAAATCGCATCCGATACGATTTTGTCTGGAAAAGCCAAGGTCATGATCGCTGGTGGCTTCGACGACATCAGCGAAGAGGGCTCTTACGAGTTCGCCAATATGAAAGCAACGAGCAATGCGGAGACCGAATTTGCCATGGGCCGCGAACCGACCGAAATGTCTCGACCTGCTACCACTTCTCGCGCTGGGGTGTGTCAAATATTTTTTCCCAGCCTATCCTCTCACTGACTTGCATCCTTAGTTTATGGAGTCTCAAGTAAGACAAGTCCATTGAGGATTCTGATTCGCTTTACTTATATTTATGTAGGGAACTGGTGTCCACATCGTCATGAGCGCAAAGACTGCCCTTGAGTTGGGTGCTCCTATTCGCGGAATCCTGGCATTCACCTCGACTTCAACGTAAGCCCTTAATCCATAGAATCTGACATCCGTTAAATCTTAAATCTTTGGTGTTTTTAGTGACAAAGCAGGCCGATCGGTACCTGCTCCCGGTCGCGGTGCCTTGACTGTTGCAAGGGAAATCAAGACAAAGCACCCTCTTCCCATCCTCGATGTTGCCTACCGATCTCGTCAACTTTCCTTCCGCCGTACACAGATCTCACAATGGATGTCTCACGAGCAAATGCAACTTCAAGAAGAGATTGCCTACCGCAAACGAGAAGGTGAAACTGTCGATGACGAATACATCTCGAGTCGCATTGTGAATCTCGAGAAAGAAGCCGTCCGACAAGAGAAGGATGCTCAGGCCATGTATGGCATGCTCGAAGGAACTGATCCTCACATTGCCCCACTTCGACGAGCACTCGCCGTTTGGGGCCTCACGGCTGATGACATCGGCATCCTGTCTATCCATGGTACTAGTACGGGCGCCAACGTACGCAACTTCTCACCGCCTTGGTTTTCTTTGTTTCAACTGAATTTGCCTTCTACAGGAAGAGAATGAGACCCGCATCTGGAACGATATATTCACCACCATTTCGCGCACGCCTGGCAACGCCGTTCCCATCATGGCGCAAAAGAGTCTCCTGGGGCATTCCAAAGGAGGATCTGCAGCATGGCAAGCGGCAGGGCTGTTGCAGGCGGTCAT
>JADNRV010000585.1:0-23680 GCA_015499995.1 Flammula alnicola
TAAACCAGCAAGGCAACACCAACGTTGACAACCTTGGCTATAAGTGAATACGACTCCTTGTTTGGCGCGTGTGCTTCTATCTGTGATAGGATGAGCGCATCCCTATTGTCGATGACGGACTTGGACAGCCCAGCAACTACATGCAACGCGCATACAGTCAGCTCCGCCACATGAATGAAGAGCTATCAGTCAAACGCACGGCCGAGATGCAATGGAAGGAGCTCCTGGAAGCCAACAGCGACTATGTCTGGAGCTCGCCGTTCGCTCGAGAGAAAACTGGAGACTTGCAACGTGGGTGCCAGCCAGTCGACCAAGTCCTGAGGAAGACCAAGAACTCCTTGGAGATTGGTGTTATATGACGCAATCTGAACCAGCAGACGGTCGGGTGTAATTCATGCGTCGTCTGGACCATTATTTGGATGTCCTCAGTGGGGATGTGAAGAAGGAAGGAGACGGGCGTCCAGGAAGTGACCTAATGAAATCACTGTCATGATACTTACACTAAATAGTAATCCACAGGTGTGTGATTATTACTGACATTGTCAAATGACTACCTTCACATGCATATATGTAACCGAATTCAAATGCATACATGTGTTTATTGAAATTATTATGTTCTAGTGGGGACCATACATCAATTCGTCTATTCTACTTCGCATCACCTTCATGGTAGATAATGCGATTGGAATGGAATGTTACTGCACCAAACCGGAAAAGACCAATTCTTTAAGTTTCTATTTCGTTTACTTAGACAGCTTGCACCAGGAGGCCACGAGAGATGTTGAGGTCTCTTAAACGACCAGTCTTCAACTCGTAAACCCATCCATGGATCCAGACGGCCTGGCCTTTGCGGGTACCCTTGGTCCAAGCGTCCGTAATCGTCTGAGTATTGGCGAGGTTTTCGACTTGTATCCTGACATTTTCCTCGACGACAAGGGAAGGGCTTCGGCATGAGGGATGGACGAGACTTGAAGCGAAGCGGCGATCCGGGTAAGCGGCTCCAACCAGCGGTTAAGAGCGGACTCCACTGGCAATGAAGAGATTGTCGTTATGGGCCCGTCAAGGGATAAAGAGGGCGATTGAGCGGCTCCGAGACATGCTGCTGCGCCTCCGCATTCGGTGTGACCAACTATAATAACTGTATGATGGAAATGCCGGACGGGTGGCAGAAAGAAGGAAATCGGTTGGGATGGCGGTTGAAGCAGAGAAAAAAGAGAGAAAGCACCGTGTTGCACGCCTAGGTAGTCAACGGCGTATCTAAGCGCAGACAAGACGTTATGGTCGTCCAAGCGGAGTTGACTATGAAGGAAGACACTTGTCAGTAAGTAGAGGTGGATGGGAGAGAAAGAGAAACGCACTTGGCGATGTTCCTGTGAACGAAAATTTCTCCAGGCCTGGCAGCAGTGATAACGGAGTCAGGTACTCTAGCGTCTGCACAACCTATCCAGAAGGTCTTGGGGGAAAAGTTAACACCAGCTGCAGAAAGGCTGAAAGAGGGCCACGAACATGAGGAGACTGTCCTTTGGCAGACTCTTCGAAGAAGCGGGGTTCTGTCTCAGAGACGTCGTCGGCCCATTGCGCATTTGCAGCCAGCATGCGCTGGATAGGATGGAGGACTTCGTGCATGAAGGGCGGGTGGATAGGAAATTCAGGGGTGTTGTATGAGAAACGGGGTGGTAATGAGTTGAATGGCCCCGGTAAATTCTCATTGCGCCGTATAAATACTAATTCGGTCAGTCGGACCGGCTAAAAAGTGCCACAATGAATGTCGTAGAGATAGCAAACGTATCAAGAAATCTACATTAGACGCGAGATGACCCGTTGCCACACGTTGCTGCGTTGCCCTCGTTCGTATGCATAAAACCAATGACATAAATCCGACTCCGACCTTCGCTTTATCATGAGGTAAGAGTGGGGAGGGGCAACGCCGGTTCTGCTGATTTTGTTTGTACTTGTTGTCCCACCTTATAATTCTGCATAGCAAATGGAAAAACAATATTTAACGGCATAACATGCCTCTTTTCGCAAGGTGAAAAACTAAATCATAAGTTAAATAACATAGCTAGGCTTTCGCCTGAAAAAAATATTAAAAAGTTAAAGGATAAGGTCTGATCTATATGTAATGGGACGAAGAATGAACCGTAAATTTAAATTTTTTCAGGCGAAAGCCTAGATAATAAACAAAGGTGTATTTTCTCTCTATAAATGTGGTCAAGAAAACCAAGTGGTGAGCTGCAATTTTGCTTTTAAAAATGAGGCCAAAAACGCGGTCAAAGGATTATGTAATACACAATTAACGACGCGTCGGGAATGATTTAGCATAGTTTTTATATAATTTTAGGTCTCAAATTATATTCTAATTCTACTTTACATACTTTATAACATTTCTGATTTGTTGCAGAGGTGAAAAACGCCCATTGACGACGAACGTGGTCAATTATCCTCAATTGCGAACGAACAATCGACGTTTGGCGGATTTTGGGTGGCTGTGCCATTAGTCAGCCACCCAAATCAACATCAGGCGTTGCCCCTCCCCAGTAAGAGGTATAGAATCATCGGCTCGATGTTTTTGCATGTACATATTTCATATGGCATAGGAAATTATCGAAGAACGGCTGAAGTGAAATATGTGCGCATACAATATGCTATCCTCATGCCTCCATCACAATCGACCATCTAGTTCATCTGTCTGATGAGCTTGTTGATGTTTGTTTCCCGGTCACCGAAGTCACCGCCCTGGACGTAGTGCTTGAATTTCCGTGTCCTCCATCCACCGGTAGGGTTAGACAGTTTGAATGGCCACAGGAAGTTTGAGGCCTGAAAGGTGTCAGTTTAACGTTCAGCAAAGTGAGAAGAACATACACACCTGCTTGAAGTTAGGGCCGGCGGTGGTGATCTCGTGCACAAGATCTTCGACGCAGAGGATGTCGAATTTGCCTAGAGCGTTCTCGATAACGCTGTTGTTGGAAAGGGGGATGCGTTGTTTGTCGACCTTGCCATAACCGCGCTTGTAGATAAGCTCACGGACGGACTTCAAGTTGGGTTCACTGATAGAAGCAATTGGCACCGATAATACGAATACAAACTGTGAAGACATACCCATATGTGATATATGGCTCAACAAGACGGAGCATCTGCTGAGTGGCGCGTGTCGCCTTGACGAAAATACCGTTGTTGATTTGGAGTAGTCGGAGCAGTTGCAATATTTTGCGGGGCTTGGGGGCGATCTCGTTGATACTGGGACACGTTCAACAACTCGCTTCACGATGCAGTGAATAATGCTGCTTACCCCCTGATACGGACGACGAAGTAGACTTTAGGCTGGGCGGGGACGTAGAAGTCACCTGCACTCCGTGCAGCACGCTTCAGGCGAATCTCCTCCTTCTCCTTCGACAGGTACTCTTTTACATATGACTCCGCACGCTTGAAGATGACCTTTCGCTTAGCTTTCGAGGCCTGAGAGTTCAAGGCAAATTAGTAAGTTTGTTCTCCCCAGAAAAATTTCGCGATATAAAGAAGAATCAGTCCCGAAAGATGGTTAATTGATTGGCAACATAGGGAGGCGTTTAGCCCCCTAGCCTTCATTTCGAATGTATCGTATGCATCATATGTGAAATCGCAAAAGGAGTAACATAACCAAGTGCGTTAAATTGGAACATTCTCACCTTGCGGGCTGCAGAGGCAGCAGCGATGCGTTCCTCCCGTGCCTTTTCATTTTGCTTTCTCTTCTTGAGGAGAGTCTCCGGGACTTCAATAGCCTAATGTTCGTCCAACTCGTTGATCAGCAACATAACCTCAACGATCATAGTTTCGACTGACCGAAGCACTCGGGACGCTGTTGGATAGGAGACGATGGATTAGATGTGAATTTCATTAGAGAAAGATGATGAACATACGTGGTGGACGGGGCCATTGCTGATCTTGAGGACGACGATAATTTGGTAGGCCGTAGTCTCCAGTGCCGTCTGGGCTGTGGCTTGAACTGTATAGTCTGACTAATTTACTCTCACGATCACGCACCGTTGATCGTTTCAGAATTCAATCCAAATTGAGTAAAGTATATTCCGTCCGCGTCACTCGGGTCCTGACCGTCAGGTTCAACTGTTCAACGCCGCAAAAGATCCGATGTATCGCTCCCTTCACAACTCAAATTTCTATCTGCAAGCATAAACAGATAACCAGCTCAAAGCAGCAATTATTTTTGCTTCCTCTCTCGTCCTTCTGCTGCTTTTCCCGTTGAAGCAAAGCGCGATACAAGCAATCAAGCACCTTGATCAACAACACAGGTCGGGCTTGTCGTCGCGTGACCCGGGACTTTTGCGTCCCCGTCTGTGATGGTCTTGCGAATCAGTGATGGAAGTTGCGCTTAAGTTGGCCTAAGTCAGTAGGTGGACCCTAGACCCGACGTTCATATGTAGGGACGATTGAACTAAGAGATGGGAGGCGCCGCCAGCTCTTCTCCTCTCTGAATTCTACAGTCCACTGTGGCCCCTTGTTCTGCCCTCGCTCGTTTTCCTTAGCGATGGCGCAGTCAGTCGCGACATGTCCTCCCGTGTTCGATTGGGTTCGTTTTTCTTCCTCCCTATAAGTGTAACCATGGACGGCTGCTTAGTATTGACCATATTTTACTGCAGACTAGGAATGCTCAAAACCTTGACCCTTGTGCCGTCGCTTCGAGCTTGATAAATATCTGCGATACTTCAAGTACTGGGAATTTCCTTGAATGGCCTCTAGTTGCTTATGATTTCGTCCTTCAGACAATTCCACGGCTTTGCCTACAATTCACAAAGGCGAAACCTATCCACCGCCATCGGGTCAAAGCCAGAATGCATGTACATGTTCAAGCGCCGTATATACTCTCGTTTCTGCTTGTTCTCTTTGCCAGAACGCAGACTATCTGACGTGAGTACTTACGATACGCTTCGTCGGTGACTTGAATCTAACCTAATAAAGTTGGCATGACTGGTCTTCCAACTGCCTTCAAGTGTATACGCCCGGGTACGTCTTGGATAGCCCTTCTCATTTATATTTGATTTCTGAAAATATTGGGTTCAGTTTTGCACGTACTGCGCAAGGTATGTTGGAGGACTTTGATCTAGATACATATCACTCAATTCGACTTCCGTCCATACAGTTTCAATTCCCCAATGGGCGGCGGTCTTCGACGCTCGGGTAAATACTATTTATCCCTCTACCCAAGAGTGTTTGAGTTGAACAAACCATTTCAAGGTCCAGCCTGTATTTGACCCCGGCCTTGCCAGATCTATAGCGGAAGCACCGACAACATCTACTACATCAACACCAACATTATCTATCACCACGTCGCAGACTCCGACGCTGTCGTCTCAATCCACAGATTCACAATCCACAGCGATAGTTACTTCCTCCAGAGCGACAGCCACATCGGACTCTGCGACCACCACCTCGCCATCAACCTCTGTCACGAAACCGCCCATCAGTGCTCCAGTGTCACCCTCAAATGCCGCCTACTCGACTGATGCTGCGCAAGGTCCCAGTGTATTCGACGCTAGCCAGCCCTCAGCCACATCTCAATCCAGTCAGTCTATTTCTGGAGCCGCAAAGAAGGAGAACAACACAGGCGCCGTTGCTGGTGGTACCGTTGGTGGCATAATAATTCTTGCAATTCTAGGCGGACTTCTATTTTGGTGGATAAGACGCCGTCGACGTGCACGTACGGCCCCATCAGCTGCCTATATCGCTGCTTATGGGACGGGACGGCCTCCCACGAACATGAGCCATCGAGCTTTGCAAGAACGATCAAATTCACTCCTGGTTTCGCAAGGCAATTCGAACTCGAACTCTGCTTATCATGTAAATACTCTTTTTTTCTATCTTACCTTAAGCGATGCTGACACTAGCCTACTTAGGACGACGAAATCCCGTCAAGTACATACCCGATGAATCCTCAGCCACACTATACCAGCATCGCGAGAGACTCCAGTCTCGGAGTACCACTTTAAGATTTACGTCGTGGTTGTTTCCTGCTCAGTGCCTCTTTTACAGCTTATATTTGAGTTGATAGAGGGTGCTGTCCTGATTTCTAACGAATTATTTACAACTTATCTAAAATACTTCCACCTTTAAATGCATCTACCGTTCAGTGTTCACATATAAAGAGGGATGGATACAGCTGGGTCGGACACTTTTGCGATCATTTTGAATGACATAAGCGACACGCGAACACATTAGGCAATGCCCATCATGATCACTGTAACACCAACAAATGTTCATGTCTTGACATCCATCTATGGCTTCCGCTCTCTATCCACTTGCCTCTCTTTCGCAGATTGAGAAAACGCCTTCGAACGAAGATGGAATACCTCAGGATTTGGAGGAAGATTTGAGGGCCTATGGATGCAAGCTCATACACCAAGCAGGAATCTTGCTGAAACAGTGAGCTACTTTAAGGCCTCATTTATGTTACCAAAACACTTAGCCTACGTTAAAGAAAACAGGTAGCAGTTGCAGCGGCACAGATTCTCTTTCAACGCTTCTGGTTCGTTACCTCTATGAAGCAGTTTGGAGTCGGGGTGCGTTCATACTAATTTTTCCCTTTCTGATGTTGTGCTGATGAGATCAATATGCATCCCTAGGACATTGGAATGGGCGCCCTGTACTTGGCATCTAAGCTGGAAGAGTGTCCTTTACGAATGCGCGATCTTATTAACGTATATGACCTACTCCTTCAACGGGCATCACACTCTTTAAGCTCGAAAGCGGACCAAGAGTTCCATTACCACCCCATGTCGTACTTTGGTTCGACATTTTATGACCTCAAAGACGCTCTTGTCCTTGCCGAAATGCAAATCCTCAAACGCCTCGGATTTAACGTGCATGTCGTGCTTCCTTACGGAACATTGATAAACTATCTACGAGTTTTGGGTTTGACGAACCGAGAAGATGCGTGCACGCGAGCCTGGGGTTACTTGAACGACGCGTACGTTTGCACATCTCTTCCCGGGTGAATCAAATTTTTCAACATTTTCATACAGTCAACAAACCCCCGTCTACGCCGTATATCAAATACCTACCATCGTCTGCGCTGCAATTTTCTTGACCGTTCGCCATCTCCAGATTCCACTTCCCTCGAAACCACCTGTGTGTTGGTGGGAGTTGTTTGACGCCAACTGGGAAGATGTGTGGAGTGTAAGCGGTTACATCATGCGCCTCTACAGGCGGAGGACACCAGAAGACAATCGGAGAGTGTTAGGGATGGTGACCAAGATGGAGGTCCGAAGGTGGCTGGAAGAAAATAAGACGGCTGCGTCATAGTGGCATGTACCTTCTTTTTTTTCCGTAAGAGTAACGGCTTACATGCAGATGAACGAACAGCTCTGCTTGTTGGTCTGAGCGACATTCGTTGTGTCTTCGATCATTGCCCTCTGTCGCTGCTTCATCGTGCGACCAACTACGCCAAACAGAAACAGATCCGGTCTCGCCATGGCACCACTGGCTCCTACGACAGCGTGAACTTGATTGTTGAGTCTATTCCTTGACACCGACCGCCCACTCCTAGTATATCTGCTGCGTCCATCTATACTTCGAGCGCTCCTTCTGTGCCAACAACTCATGATTTGATGCTTGGACATGAGTTTCTCCAACCAGAGGACCAATGTTATGGGCCATCACTCCTCCTTTCCATTGGATTACCCAGCCGCCATTCCTGACGGTTTGCCTGGGTCCCAGCCCGCGGTGACGACATATACCTTGTAGAACAAAAATAACCAGCATTGACACTGTAGTCACAACGATAATAGCATGGAATGGTCCTGCTATGGATTGCTGAAATCAATTCTATCTCACGTCGAACACGAGTCAAATGTGGGCGGTACTGATGGACAAAGTACCAGCAGATATTTTATAATTAGCAATATTTTAATCACTTTGACATAGAGAAAAGCATGAAAAATGCTGGCTCAATTCTTTCTCCTTCCGCATCCGGACTGGAGGCAAACAACGAGGCGGTTGATATTGAACTGCCTTTAGGTCGGTTGATAAGGCAGTTGAAACACGGTTGACTCACGGTTGACTCACGTTTATTATTAATCCTAGCGGCGCCTGTCCCTAAAATAAATATGGATAAATAATGTAAATTTGAATATTTTTTTAGCCCTTTCTGCGTGGCCTGCCCCTGCGTAAATCATTTTTTGAGGCCTTACATATCTATTCAAATATTTCTGAAGTAGTTTTAGAGGCACAGCTATTGCCGTGCCGTTTTTGCGCGGAATGGATGCATGCAGAATTGGGGCGATGCGGCCCGGAGTCACATGCCTATCACGGTCATGCCTAATTATCATCCCTGAAAGTCCTTTGTTCTCTGACGCGAAGGGCGCATACGACTGCACGATGCATTCTACACATGTCTGTCCGCATTTTTAATAAAATATATCCTAGTTTCTCCCCTCATCTTTCTCTATGGAAGAACCGGATGCTTCAATGGAACCTCCTGCAGAGGGTTCAAGCCGCTCACAGGCTAAACGGAAGCGTTCTGCAGATGAACCGGAGCCGGAAGCAAGCACCTCACGCACAAAGAAGCCCCGCCTTGCTATTGCTCGTCAGCCTGCAAAGCCAAAGACACCTAGTGATTGGCATATGCGAAAGGGTGAAGTACCGAAGGGTGCAGAGAAGACAAAGGTGAGTTCACACCGCATTTATTTTTGGTGTATATCCTCACTTCTTTTCAGCTAGCCCTTGAAGTCCACCTTCGTGCGCTGTGGATGCTCCCACATCAGAATGCAATCCCGCCTACGGTCAGCGCTGGCAATAAAGCACATTACAACCAACGCTTTTCTTCGGAAGCCGCCATCAAAGCGTCTGTGACAGCTCAGCTGGACAGCAATGCTGGTAGCATTGCTGATGCTAGGGCTCGAGTTCAGGAGCTCCATAACCTTCTGGCAGTGCATGGATCTAGCATGACCTCAAACCATATCAGACGCATTTCGGAGGGTCATCTTTTGATTATCTTCCGCACTGCCGCTTCCTTTGGACTTGCACGTTGGGCGCCTGACATTCTCAGTGGCGATCCCGATTCCATGTATAATCTTCTCCATGAGTACATTGCTCTCCACACCTTTGAGCAGGTCTCGACTGCTTTCGGCTACACCCATGTTGGCAACAACTTGTCTGTTATCCAAAACTTTGTCCTTATGCGCAAACTTTACCGGAGTTTTGTCTATTCGCATATGGTCAAGATTGCAAAACTCGAGGCAAAAACCCCAGGAAGAGTCGCAAAGTTGAATGATATGGGTAATGTGTACAAACGCCGTGATGAGGTATGTACATGTCTTTTACTTTCAGCTGGTTATTTATTCACAACTTACATTTTATCTCAATAGCTTACCCAGGGCCGAGTTGAGACCGTCAAAGAGCAAGGCTTCAATGAAGCTGTTGTTTTACTGGTGGAAGAGACCGCGGCCAACTCTGACGACGAATTTGCATTGACTGCGAACCAGTTGAACCAACAAACTTACCACATCAAGGCCAAAGCAGGCCGTTCGAAGAAAACAACAAAGTTCGTTAGAATGTTGGATGGAGTGCGTCGTGAGGTCGCCCTGAGAAAGAAGACTGCCCGACATAATAGGTTCATATTCCCCTTTTTTATTATTACATTTTCTGACCAATTTTTTTAGGGTAGAACGTATCCGTGTGGAGCCTGACCCACCAAAGGTATCAGAGCTCACAGCTATGCCAAAGTCTGTGCCGATCGACTGGTTTGAACCTGAATACTGGAACGACACTCTGACTCTGCGTGAGCGTGCGGACTTCATCAAAGGCGGGGTTTTTGTCGCACTACCACTCGAGCAACACTTCGAGACGTGGGGGAAGTGCAAGGCATGGAAGAATCTACCGGAGGCCGAGTTTATGCAAAAGTTCGGCAAGGATGTCTTGGCCTTGTATGAGATGCCAACGGAACAGGAGCTCCAGCAGCTGGAGGAATGGGATGAAGGGGAGAAAGCTGACGACATCGAGATTGACGAGGGCGAGGGCGAAGTGGAGGATGAATTGAGAGATGACGTCGAGGATGCTTAACGAGATCGCAGATACTGAGAATTCCGGCCAATGTATGATATTTATCAAAATACATACAAGTTGATCTTGTACTACTAGGTTCTGTTGAACCCCAGCAAGTGCCTCAAGCATCCGCCGCTCTCACATTGCCGCCGCCTCGCATCGTCGCCGCCCTTGTAGTAGCGTGATGCTCCGTGCTGCTTCCGCGTCCAAGCTCTGTGGCCATCAAGCATTACCTGTGAGGGCGAGGATGGTATCTACTATATGTACGCTCTTGTTTCTTTCTTTCCGTCATCTGGGTCATCGACTTCTCTCAGAGCTTATCTCTTTCTTAATTGTTATAGACCCTCTCCTGAGTCCCTGGCTCACTAAATCAACTTGTGGACAGCTTAATGGGCTTCGAACTACGCCCGCCAACACAACTCGCCAGAAGCCGGACAGGAGCGGATGGATTGCCTCAACGTTCGCATACGCGTTCAACGGCGGTGACAGCGGGATCGACGACCAGCAGACGACCAGCTGCTCAACATCATAGCACCAACGGAAGAATGTGATCGACTGCGGCGACAGCGCGGATCGACAACAGCGCGGCAGACGACCAGCTGCTCGACATCGTCGACAGCATGCGCTTGTGGTCTTGTGTCCTGCCGCTTGCTGACTCGGGTGCTCGCTGCGGCTCGTCGTGGAGTGGATGGAGGATGGGCGCGAGAATCGCTTTGGGCGAGGACTGTGCCAGGTGCCCTCAATGTCGGTAACCAGCTCGGTACGTACCTTCCATCCCCGTGCATAAATCCATTCTAACCATCCCGTATAGGTTACGCCACTCCCTCCGCAATCTGCCAGCCATTTGAATGTTAGGCACGATTCGTGTCGCATGTGCTTGAGGGCTAGGGAGATGACGGGATGGACCAGACCATGGTAAGTTCCCATTTTCAACATGAAAATGAGATCAGGATTGCTTACCTATCTCGCTCTTCAGGCCTCTCGTCCTCGTTGATGACCAGGCACCTCCGAAGACGACTCAGCAAACATGTTCGACGCATAGCATATGGGCACGTACCGGCGCACAGACACCGGCGTCGTTCAGTTCTTTGGCATGTGAAGCTGGGATGAAGGGTTCGCGGAATGGGATGCAGCTGATGCAGGTAAGTGTTAGATCGACAACGAGAACAGGATATGGCCCATCATATGGGATACTTACCTTGCCTGCGTTGCAGTGTTTGTCATCCAGCCCCATTGTGCCAGCAGCATCCGATAAATCGGACGGGGACAGGCGTGTTATTGGGAGGTTTAAGGGGCTCAGGAAGCTGTTGCCATTTCGACGACCGTAACGCAGGCGCGAGATTTCACCCCAGACGACTTTCCAGCACTCGGAGGGCAAGCACAGACTTCACAACAAGCTTACCTCCGATTTCAATGTTCTCCATCTGGATCTCAAGCTTCTTAATCGCGACAGCTTGAAGACCACAGCTGTCTTCGCTCGCCAAGAGGAAATCGACGTCGTTGTCTTCATTGTCTCCGCCGAGAACCATTTCACTCTTTCTGCCAAGGAATTCCTGTGGAATGCCAGCAACGAGAAGGCCTATCTCTTCATCGTGGTCAACAAGTACGATCAAATCAAGAATAAAGATAAATGTCGACTGGTCCTCGAGCAAATCAAGCAGCTTAGCCCAAGAACCTACGAAGACGCGGAAGATCTCGTCCACTTCGTTGATTCCGCCTCTGCTCTCCAACCTTTCGCCACTGACCCAGCCTTCGATGACCTCGAACAATCCCTGAGATCCTTTGTCCTCGTCAAGAGGTCGAAGTCGAAGCTCCAACCCATCGCCACCTACCTCTCCAACCTCCTTGCCGACATCGAGCTTCTTGCTGGTGCCAATGCCATCGTCGCCAACTCTGAGCTCCAACATGCATGCGAGGAGCTCGCAGAAGCCCGCCCTGTCCTCGAAAAGATGAAATGAAGAGTGGACGCGACATACTCGAGCATGCCCTTGAGAACGTGGTGGAATCGGGCTTTCATCTATCGAAGATTCATGCACTTTATAAATTGGGCGGATGTGTTTGGCTCTGGAAAGAAGGTCATCGAGAGCCGTACACGACGAAGGGGTCCGGTAGGTCTTTCTTCCTCTGCTCGTCTGCATTTGAACTCACAAACCATGGCCACAGTAACTCTCCTCACAACAGGCCACAAGACATTTTTCAGGGAAGTCTGCGATGTATGCTGCAGGAATGCTCGCCAGAGGCCGGACAGGAGCGGGTGGATCGCCTCAATGTTAACATATGGGTTCAACGGGCGGGAAGAACGCGATCGATGACACACCAACGTGAAGAATGCGATCGACTTCGGCGACAGCGCGGATCGACTTCAGCGCGGCAGACGACAAGCTGCTCGACATCGTCGACAGCGTGTGCGTGCAATCTTGTGTCCTGCCGCCTGCCGACTCGGGCGCTCGCAGCCGCTCGTCGTGGAGTGGATGGAGGAGGGGCGCGAGAACTGCTTTGGGCGAGGACTGCGACAGGTGCCGTCAACGTCGGTAACCAGCTCGGTATGCCCTTCCATCCCCGTGCATACATCCATTCTAACCATCCCGTATAGGCCACCTACGCCACTCTCTCCACAATCTGCCAGCCATTTGAATGTTAAGCACGATTCGTGTCGCATCCCGCAGACCATGGTAAGTTCCCATTTTCAGCACGAAAATGAGATTCAGGTTGCTTACATAGCTATCTCGCTCCACAGGCTTCTCACCCTCGTTGACGACCATGGCACTTCCGAACACAACTCAGCAATCACGTTTGACACATAACACGGAGGGCTGGGATATGGTGAGTATTCGACCACCAGAAATGGATACAGGACACTTACGATGCCTGCCTTGCAGCATTCTCGTCGTCCAGCCCCATTGTGCCAGCATCGTCCAAGAAATCGGCTACGCAACCGTCCAGAGCAGCGCAACAGCAGAGCCACGTACGACCTCCGCGTCGTCTGCTGTCCTTCAGCCAGGCTTTTGAGGTGCCGGTGGCGATATCGAGGAGGAGATGTACCCAACAATTGCGGATTCGAGAGATGGCGGCGGGTATGGGGAAGAAGAGGGGCAGAGCAACGTTCACGCCGTAAGCATCCAGACGTGATACTATGGCTTTAGCGCTCACTCTTTCCTGTGTTTTCCAGCAACAACACCTTTCGCTACTTCCTCTGCGATCCAACAGTCATTTGAACATTGCGTATGGCAAGTGCGGCGTGTGTTTGAAGGCTCGGGGCAGTGGGCAGGGCGGTGGCGATTGGACTTGCAAAGGCACGGTAGGTTCTCGTTTTCAGTACGAAAATGGGATTGAGGATGCTTACTCGCCTCTTTCCTCAAGCCTCGCCCTCGTTGACGATCACAACGCTTCTGAAGACAACTCAGCAAGAATGTTCGACACATGGGATATGGCAGCACGTACCAGCGCACAGACACCGGTGTCGCGCAGTTCTTCGGCATGCCAAGCGTGAATTTGCACGCTGGACACTGGGATGAGGGGTTCGCGGAATGGGTAGGAATGCAGCTGATACAGGTAAGCATTAGATCGACAAGGAGAACTGGACCTAAGATATTTACTTACCTATCTTGCTTTGCAGCGTTCTCGTCCAGCCCCATTGTGCCAGCCTCATCCAATAAATCGGCTCCGTAACCGTGCATAAAGCGCAGAAATGGAGGTATGTACGACCTCCGTGCGTACGACCTCCGTGTCATTGTACATTGTGCTCAGTGTTATTCTCTTCTCTTCTACCAGGCTTTCGAGGTGCAGGCGGCATGCTGTCCAGGAGACGATGTTCAGAGCGAGCTAATGGAGGCACCCAGGTGCCGCCAACCTTGTGTATTCGAAAGTAAGCCATCCCCGACACACAGAATACGATGTTCTGCGTTTACCAGCTAACAGCTCACAGTACAGCCTTCTCGTCATCCATCCGCGACCCAATCTTCCATGAAACGGCTCTGCAACCGTCGATAGCAGCGCACCAGCAGATGCCTGTACGACCTCCGTGTCATCTGCTAATCCCAAGTGTTGCTTCCCTTCGATTCGGCCATTTTTTCGAGGTGCGGGTGGCGATATCGACGAGGAGTCATGCTCGGAGCAGGGCAGGATGCGGCAAGAAGGGATTTAACAGGATCGCTTTCGCCATCAACATCCGACAATGCCAACCCTATCAGCCCTGCGGCACCCAAGACACTAGCTGATGAGGGCGTCGAGTTCTTCCAGGCCAAATCGCAGCCAGGAGAGACCCCTATTTGTGTCTATGAGCTCAGGCCACATCTTGATGGGCCCAGCAAGCCGCTCTCCGTACGTGTTTTTCTCTAGTGATGGCATTGCGCCTGCTGATTTTTTGCAGTACATCTGTATATGCCCTATATCCTATGCGTCTCCATCCAGGCTGGATCGCCTGCTGCCAGGAATGGCATCTTCAAGACCAACTTTATGCGCACTGCCCCAAACCTCTTCAGCCTCCTCGGTCGCATCGCCATTATCACAGGTGGGCACCGTGGCATAGGGCTCGAAATAGCCCTAGCCTACGCCAAGCCAGCGCCATCGTCTACTGCCTCGACCTGTCTCCGAGCTTGCCTATTCTCAACTCGGACAATCTTAGGGCTCTTCCGCATGGTGAAGGCGCTGTACTCAAGGGTAAGCTTGAAATCTACCATTGAATGGTCTCTCGATTCTTATGGTCATATCAAAGTGGATGGGCGCTACATTTACAGACTGATTGTATATATTATCCACTTCCCTATCGCCTCCCTCTATTTAAAGCCCAACACACAACTAATGTTTCTTTTCAATACCATAAGTTCCTTTTGGCCTCCGGAAAGTTGTGAGATGTGTGATAATATGGGTGGGCTCGATGATTGCAAAGCTTTTAGAGGGGAGTGCATCGTAAATCCGAGTCATAAACCAGGATAGTGAATGAATGGTGCACGCTCCTCATTGAGGTTGGATAGTGGACAGTGAGTTTGGACAACAACAAATGTGTGAATTACCGCATTAAGTGGTAATCTCCAAATTGTATGGATAAATCCTGTATCCTGGCTTTGCGTTAGAGGATTGTAGAACTGAATAGCACTATTTCCCTGGTGTGACTGCTGGCAGCTAAAGGTATGCTCGAAATGATGGAACTGTAAAGGATGTGCTGCATATGGGGGGAGAACAAGGGCATTGGGGGGGTGAGGAATAGCATGGAAGGCACGATATTGACGTCCAGTGTGCTGCAGATAGTGAAGCAAGGCATCATAGTCTTCTGGCACAATTGAGTTGCATTCTTTAGGAATGTTGCCACTTCAGTTGGATGGAGAGATGGTGGGCTATTTCTGGATACATCCATGGGTTCCAGGATATTGGCAAACTCTTTTGAAGATGCATCTCCATCATGCAGCAAAGCATCCAAATATGCTCGACGGCTCATTTGTCGGAGCATAGTGAGATCAAGATCCCTAGTATATTCTATATCAGCTATACTGTATACATTTTATATAAAATTGTGAAAACATACTGAATTTTCGATTGGTCTTGATTTTCTGCAACATGCCATTCATTCGCTCACCTGGAAACTCGCTGAGAGCTGGAAGAGGCCCCCAGTATTTGAGAAGAGCTCCATTATGCATTGCATAGTGGTGATTCGGCTTGGAATGGTAATGTGGAAAAAGGGCTTGAATTGATGCTCGATATTGAACATAGTGTTGGGTGTAGGCATCTGCAGCGGCATTTGAAGTTTTGAATGAGAGATAATGTTGGTGGCAGAAACAAGATGGTGGAAAGATTCAAGATGTCGGCGAGGAGATTCCGTAGCAGCGGCAAAATACCAGAACTCAGGAATAATGAGAGGGAAAATACAACTGAACAGTGACAGGTGATCGCGAGCTTTAAGCTTTCCGTGGCTTTTTTCACCTAGATTGGTTGGTGGCCGCTCTACCCATGTTGGAAGAGTAATGGTGGAAATACAATCCCGGATTGCTTGGAGCTCTGTGTCTTGAAGCTGAAAGGAGGGATATCAATCGGGACAAAATCAGGGTCCCCAGGATCTGGGTCCTCGTGCTCTTCATCCATATCATAGAGAGCAGAATATGTTTGGTGGCTGTTCTGGGTTGGTGTTGTAGATGAGCCTTGGGATGATGTCTGAGAAGATAGTGTTGAGGAACGTGTTGGACGATGAGATGTAGATGGGATAAAGCTAGCAGCCTGGCTGTCATACTCTGCTGCTTCTTGCGTAGATCATCAAGCTCATCGGCAGAGTCAGAAACATCTGTTTCTGTCCACTGCTCATCCTCCTCTATTTCTTGGACCTTTTCAGTATCCCCAATATCCCGTCCGATACCCCAGAGTGTCCGAAGCTGATGCTCGAGAATGCCCTCAAGCCAGTTGTGCATAAAGCCCAGCATAACATGTGCTACTGGGTCCCAGTATGGAAGACGATGGAGTGGAGTCCACCGAACGCCAGTTGCTTTCGAATGCTCTTCTCGTCCACTCTTCGTTTCTAAATCTAGCCACATCTGGGCCTGGGCTCGTACCTCTGCACCACTGCGGAGCTGCCAGGATTGAAAATTGAGATCTTCAATCTGGGCAGAAGTACAGAGGCAGAAAGAGCAGAACATAGTAGCGGCGTGCGCCAAAAAACCACCAACTTTGCGGCTTGCTTCCAAATCTGAAATCAGAGGTGCAGTCTTTACTTCCACGGGAATACCATTCGGATATTGAAATGTTGGTACAAGCTGACCTGGAGCAGGAGCATATTTGAGGACAGAATCGACCAGAGGATTGATAACATGAGAGATGGTTGTCATGTTTGGGGCACGAGGAGGAGGTGTGAGACCAACAATGAAGATGTTCTCAGGTCGGTAGCGTAGATGTGGGGGTAAATTCAAGCAATAAAGTGCAATAGTTCCACACGATGCAGTCTTGCCTTTTCAGAAAGTTAGAAATATCTTTGAATATACAATTAAATGACTTACCTGCAATTTTATTACCGAAAGGATTAAACCAATCAACATAAATTCCAAATACTAGATGATAAGGTGTCTGAAAAACACCATTCAAATGCTGCCAAGCAGGGCTATCCTGCACGTCATGCATATCTCCACCATATGCAGCTGTTGGATTATTAACGCGTTGGTGAAATGTATCCCTAAGGCTTTCTTCAATTATCTGGCGAGATAAGAAGAATCGAAGCCAGGAATCAAAGGATTGTGTAGAATACATGCGCCGGGGAATCCATTTTGGCCCTTTGGATGTGTTTTGGAGTTTCCAGAGCTCAGTACCACAGGGTCGCGATCTGGGAGACTCCTTCCATTGACATGTCCAGGGAATTGGGCGAGAAATGAGGGAGAAACACCGAGGACAGCAGACTGTTCGAATGATATCAGGCTCTGCACACTGCCGCTGATATGCTGTATGAACATCGTGAGGAAGTTGGATATCAGGAAGCTTGACATGGATGCCCGATAAACCAAGAGCAGTTTCAATGAGGTGGATAGTTGCCGAAAGAATGAACCGGATAGCATGGAGAACAGTATTAGCCACCGAACGGCTCACACCAGCTCGAATATGGAGCCAGATAATAAGAACACAGATGAATTTCACAATTGGTTCCATTGAAAACACAATCTCTGAATTATTTATTAGCCAGAATCAATTAAAATACTTTCATTACACACCCTTTGGAGAGGAGTCTGATCCTTTGGAAGGCTTTGGTGCTGAGCTTGGTCGTGATGATGATGGTGATGAATATCGTTTGTGGGCGCTGGAAGGTGATGCATGTCGTTGATTCTGTCTTTCATGATCTCGTCGTGTTATTATAGACACTTCTCGGCCTGGTTGTTGTGTGCCATGGACAGTGACAGTGGATTTTATACACTCAGAGCAAGTGCAAATGACCATGATGGTGGAGGAGAAACAACGAGCAAATTCATCAGACGTCTGAAGATAAGTACGGATGTTATCGGGAAAGATCATCCAACGTGATCTCTAGTCACGTGCCAGTACAGCCGGAATTGATTGTATCCCAATTTGGCTGCAATGTGGTGTCGATCACGCAGCCATATGGGTCAACCGTGAGTCAACTGCCTTTCAACTGTGTTTCAACCGCCTCATCAACCGACCTATAGGCAGTTCAAAATTAACCGCCTCGTTGTTTGCCTCCATGTCATGGTCCTGAATGAATGCCTTGACCAAACTCTCACCTTTGCCACTCATCCTTCGACTTGGCGACGCACAATGCAGCCTCATGCCATCAGTATCCTGGGAGTGGCCACGATACCTTTGAACGCGTTTAGTCCTTCCCAACCGCTTCAGGTCTACAAGCATGCCACCACACTATGGTCCTCCCAAATTTATGGTATTTAAGACGCGTCGATCTCCTATCTTTTCGCCGCCACGAGAAGCCAGGTGGCATCTATCTCCTTATACACTCCTCGTCGCGTCAGCCCAGGTACATTCATTCCTTCCTTCAACTCTACCTTCTCGCTAATCTCCAGCGACTCTGAACCAGACTTTATTTCTCTAATGGAAGCCGAGTCGTCCGAGTCGTCTCGTTCACAATCCCAGAAACTCCCTTGCCAGTCACACCGACCGAAGGCCCATTTGAGGCGTTGGCGTCGAAAGACAATACACCCACGCAGGCTTCCATTTCTGCTGGCTTTGAAGTCACACTCTCTGCACGTCTATGGGAGCATTCTAAGCAGGTTTCGCCAAGCCCAAAGCGGCACATAACGCCTGCGAAGCTGCAAGACAAAAGTTCGCCTAAAACACATTGCGCGTTCTCACAGACGCTCGAACCTAGGGACAGTTCGTACTATATCGCTAGAGCCTAGTGATATTCCGTCCCTGGCCCACGACTTCCTCATCCTCTCGGACATGCCACTGGAAAGCAACGACCAGGACTTCATGATCTTCCCTGATTGCAAGACCGGCTTCCTGTTCATGTCCCAAGCCACGGAAGGCGAACGCGAGGTCAATGTGTCAGCGCCTTCTTTGTCCTCCCGCTTCTCTGTCGGAATGAAGGATACCCGCGTCCTACCCCTCCTAGAGAAATGGCTCTCCACCCATGGCTCTGCTCTGTTCTCTGTGTACCTTAGGTGCAGGGACTGGATGATGGAAGGCTATCTCGATGATGTGTTCGGTGTTTTATGTCAACACGGAGATCGATTCCACGAAATTGTTGTGCAAGCAAACGACGTGGTTGCCGAGAAATTCTTCACTAACATCGTCCCCTCCAAAGCTGTCAATGTGACCTGCGTAAAATTTGACACGAAAGCCTGCACCACCACTAATGTGCTGTTCAAAATCTTTACGGTAATCCAGAGTTTCCCAAAGACTACAAAATTGGTCTATCCTCACAATGGTTTCCTTCGAGCGCCGGATTTCAAGCAAGTTGGAATGTGCACTCGTATAAACTGGCTCAACTTCACTGGCACTCTTGATCAAGATGCCTGCACAATGATCCTCACTCAATGCACTAACGCTGCAGGTATACAGTTCCATAACTTGGTCCGAGGTCAGGTAATTGTACAGGAAAAGCCCTGGAGGCGCACTGTTCTACCCCAACTAAAGCATCTCGACATCGTAATATCCGATTTCGACATAACCACCATCCTCGATTACGTCACTTGCCCTGCCCTCCGCTCTCTCAATTTCACTACCGCCTCCAGCCTCGCAATAACTCCGAAAGGTTTGACCAACTTCCTCAAAGTTTCTAAGGCTCCTCTGCGCGTCCTCAACATTTTTGATTACTTGATGGAAATGGACGTTGCCATCGCCATCATCCGCGCCGTCGCGACCCATGGCTCACGTCAAGGCAAGTGGAGGCCAATCAAGAATTTTGGAATCTTCAGCAGCAGTTTGCCGAAATATCGGGAGGACTTTTTCAAGGCTTGGAGGGCGTCTGAGAGAGCGGAAGGAAAAATTGGCTTGAAGGCGCTTTATTTCTGGGAAGGACGATGGGATAGATCAACTAATCGGTCGAGAGTTGGATGGGGCGACGGGCCTATGTTGTTGGAATGAAAAACAACATCTGATGCTCAACATGTCTGACGAAACTCATGTCTAAACTCTAATAATGAGTACAGATCTCATGAAATGTAATGTTGTTCATGTTCCCAATATAAATTGTCATTTCTACTAGATTTCGAGTTAATTCCATCTGAATACACGCACAGTACATAACGAGCTTCCCACCCGAACTTACAGCCCATCAACCCAACCACGATAGAAAGGAACTTTAGGCCACTCTCTTTATATCATCTTTAAAATCGCCAAACTCCCATTTGT
Source organism: Flammula alnicola (assembly GCA_015499995.1). Classification (NCBI taxonomy): domain Eukaryota; kingdom Fungi; phylum Basidiomycota; class Agaricomycetes; order Agaricales; family Strophariaceae; genus Flammula; species Flammula alnicola. The sequence continues at coordinate 20,323 of JADNRV010000585.1, forward strand.
AACAGTCCTACATAGCAGTGACACAGGTCAGCGACATGGTGACGAGAAAGCAGGCAAAAAGGAAGACGTACAATGCAATCGCTTTCGATAACAGGCACTGGTACACTCCTCATTCCATCCCTATCCTTGTTCTTATCCTTGTCCTCGTCGCCCTTCTTGCGCTTCCCTCCCGTACGTCGTCCCCAAAAGCCTTCCGCCTCAACATCTCCTTCCTCAGCGCCCGTATCATCTTCCGGATCATCCTCTCCCCACCAAACATCTGCTTCAATGACATTCTTCACCACCTCCTTGATAACATGCTTGCGCACATCCACTGCCCAGCCGAGCTTGTTGACAGTGTCAAAGATGACGCTGTGACCTAAATGACATCTCGTCTCGAGAGCGAAGCCCGCTTGAGCACATGCCGAACGAAAGCCAGTGCACGTACCCTGTGGAATGGGGTCGGCAGTGTGATAGACGTGTGTCGTGGCGACTGGATGATGCGAAGGCGATGGAGGGGGGTCAGGAGAGGGCGGAGAAGGAGCAGAAATAGGCGGATCTGATGGTTTGCTCGGAGGAAATGGGAATTTGATATGAGGCAGGTGGAATTTGCGAGGCGAAATAAGAGGCTTGGGATTCGGTGCTGGAAAGGAGATGGGCGGAGGAAGCGGGAGGTGTAATCGAGATGCTGCAATGCGCTCGCCTGGAGCTTCGAATGCAACAGCCGGAAGTCCGTACGTCGCGCCCAGCAAACTCGCAAGCGCGCCTCCCAAGGAATGGCCAACGAGCCATACATTGGAATCGGGGTATATCTTAAGGAGGTCATCTATGAGTGTCTGTGTTGATTGGTGCAATGATTAAGAACGGAGACAAGAAGATGGAATGGAAAACACTGACAACTCCAATGGAATAAAACAAGCTATCTTGAACGAGAGCGTCTGTCAAGCATTGACTGTCGCATCGATAGTTATGGGAGTAGCAATCGCACACGGTCGAAAAAACCCAAGAAACGTCAACCCGCGCGCAGCAGCAGGAGAATAATCTGGCCAAAAAATACAGTGTAAGTCGCTTGGAATTAAAGCATCACGGACGATACCTACAGGTTATCGTTAAATTTATCCAATTTAGATGTAGGTCCTTGCAGCGTAGTGCCCTTGATGGACAGCACAATCGTTGAATTATCGGATGACGAAAATACATGCCCTCTGAAACCATCTGACTCTTCCCAGCCAAAAGGGAAGCTCTGGATTAAGAAAAGAGAAAGTCAGCTTTTGGTGCGTCTTCAGACGTTTCAAGAGACGTACCTTGTTCCAAGCACCGTCAACCTCGTACCAGTTCTTCTGCCCTGGCAAAGCATACGCGTTGCCTGACATACGGGCTAGCTGAGCTAGCGTATGCAAATTTCCTACATCTGGCCCCAGAACGTCTACGCGATCCCATACGACTTGATCCAGTTCGCTTTGAGCATGCAGCAAAGAGCGGAGCCGGGTCCGATGGAGGACATCGAGCGAGCGTGGGCGGTACACAGTTGTCGGTCGAGCCTTGAGTTTGGCTGAGGTGGGTGGAAGTAAGTATGTGGATGAGGGCCTGAACCAAGTTGTATTCTCTTCATCTTGCACCCCAGGGCGTCCTGGAGTTCTAGCTGAAGATGGGACGAGAATGTCAACTGCTGCCCGTAGGAGGTGAGGGGTAAAAGGAAGAAGATTGTCAGCAAAAGCGTTCTCGGTAGCATCGTAGTGACAAAACCATGAGAAGGGAGAGAGACGTAGGGAACTAGAATCGTCCACTTTGCGAGATGAGATGGTACCGAGTGCGCAGTGATAGCACCAGGACAGCACCGATCTAGAAAACACATACTCGTATAGCTTTCGGATAACTCCGGACCGGCAACGGATGCAATGGCTCGGCTTGGCTCGGCCGCGACTCGGGCCCAACTCGGGTCTTTAGCGCTCGTGGTGCAAAGTAAGGCGATTGTCCTATTATCATTAAATTAGGCCAATGTATTCAAGTATTGTGTTAGTATATGCGTTCTGTTTTCCAGGAAAATCCCTGCATAAGCTTACCACAAAACACATACTTCATCTGTTTCGGAAAAGCAAAGTAGAGGTCGAATCTCGCATGCAACCACTGCTTCTGAGTTGCATCAGAATTTCAATCGTCATCCGTCAAGCCGTAATCTTCGTGAATCTGTCTGATTGTTGTCTGCTTTATAGAGGCTAGCTAAACATAAAACATTAGATATGGCTTCCGACCACTGGCAAAACCGAGAAACACACCCGTCCAATCAAAATCTACATAATATATGCGCCAAATTCCAAGGCAAATTAGTCGTACGTGTACTTTCAAAAAATACCGAACAGAAACAAACCTGTGCTGCGTCTTTGGCTTCGTTATATTTGTGGAGCAGTTCGATGTGCCGTTTCACTATCTTTTCGGCGTCCTCACTCTCCCTAAAGTCATGCGAAGGTATAATCAGCAAGTTTAATTGGAGCATATAAAGCTACAGAAGCGAATTAACCCTAATTGTGCTTGAAGTCTGTCGATTTCGAGCTGGAGTGCAATACTCCGTGCTTGTTGGTTCTGAAAGTATTGGAGGTTGAGTGGAGGTTGAGGAATCCTCGCTATTAAAATGCTTGCCTTCGCAGAAAATGGAGCGTGCATTGGTTGCCAGACAAAAAATATGTGGTGGAAAGGAAGAGAAAATCACAAGAAAGTCATAATGGATGTAAGAATGGATGCCGCATCGATGGATGCTAAGTTTGGTCTGATGTTTGGCAAAGCCCTCTGGCGATCTATTAGCGCGCATTCGTTTCTTGAACCACATCTAGTATGATCTACTTATGCCGGGTTCACCAAGGTTTCGATGGACCGCTCACAGTTGGCTTCCGTTTCCCGAGTCTCCTCTCTGGGCCAATGGCTGAGCTCATGGATAATTTGGATGCTTGGCTTCGGACGCAATCTAGATTACCACCGGAATGGAATCTCAAGCCACTCACTCACACATATGTGTTGTCTGAATTGAAGTTTAATTTGGACAAGGCAATTGCGAAGACGGTTTGACTAACACGCCACAATCTTCTCAACCAGGCTACACAAACTGCCGTTCGACTTCGAACTTAACGCTTTAGACAGCGCAGAGTTTCCTCCCATAATTGCCATTCATCCTCTGTCCTTTTTTTCTGTCGACGTACGCAACCACACACGGTCTGTCTCATTGCCGCCCTTTCCAGACACCATTCGCTTCCCCACAAGGACGACGTTTCTTGATGCGCTTATCATCACCATATGCGAACCCCCTATTGGATACCACAATATTCAGTTCTACTATGAAGGATTTGGGCTATTTGAACTTACACCCTACGAAACAAAAACCACGGTC
>JADNRV010000586.1:0-23535 GCA_015499995.1 Flammula alnicola
AGCCAATGGCACCGTGTCGCGGAATCCAGGTGTCAAATTCCTAGAGTTAAATGGCAGTGAGACCTCCTTATTTTTGATATTCAAGCATGCGTTCTTCCGGCAGTTCATAACGGAATTCAAGCTTGAAGCTTCCACTTTAACAGGACATGATACTGTCCCACGACTCGAGCCTGTAGAAGTTCAGAGATCTTGTTAGGGGACAAGACCTGTGTTCCTGTTAGGAAGTGCATATCTCGCAGCCGGTGCATATGTGAGGTACGAATCTTATTGGAGTCTTTTTCTAAATACAGAGAATTTCCCTATTAATAAGCGACAGATTTCTAGTTTTCCTTGGCAAGGCAAACAGGCACATTTGCTGTGACAGATTGGTTCAGACCGTTTCCGAATATCTGATTTGGTCAAGCATATATTGTCCCTGTTGATTGTTTGTTGACTCAGAGTGACTCAGCAGAAGAACTCGAGTCATTTGCATATGTAAGACCATTATACAAAAGGGCTCGATATTTCTCTTCTTTTCATCATCTCACAATGGCTCCCGTCGATGACGACTCACCTAATACTTCTGCTCAATCCATTACATCTGCCCAGTCCCGCCCTCTCCAGAGGGAAGGTGCTGTCTTTCTGCGAACAGATGCAGAGCTGGAGATTGAAGCTGCCATGCTGCGCTCTAGCCCCCACCAGAACTGTCGATCCTTGGGAAACGACCGCGTCAGAAAGGCGATTCAGCCAACGGTGGAGATACTGAACCCGAGGACGATCCTTCGACGACGCCGACACAGTTTCAAGCATTGGCACCATCAACAAGCAATGTTACCGTGGCGAGTCTGCGTTCTGCAACACGCAAGAAGCTGCGGGCAGAACAACGCGATGAATTGGAAGTGTTCCTGTTGGTGAGTCCCACTGATCGATTGATGTGTTGTTTGACTTGCACGTCTAAACGTCATATGTAGGACTCGCCCCTTGGTCGGCAGGCAAAGCTCTTGATTTGTCTCTTGTCAGTGGAGAACAAGGTGGACTCGTTCCAGTCGGCGGCACCACCGTTTCAGGTCTCTGAAGAGCTCAAAGTATGTCTCTCAGACTTGACCTGTTGCTCATAGCTTAGCTGTTCATAGACCAACATCAACAACTATGCGCTTGCCGTTCTCCTTTCCGTCAAGATCAGCGCCTATAAAGGCAACATTCCTCGTAATCATATCTTGGTCTGTCCTTCACCCTTCCTTGAACTTTGCATTGATCACTTTATATAGAATATTATTAGCAAATATCGTTTTGATCTGCCACCTAGAATTGAGCACGACTATGCTAGTTGGGAAAAGATAAAAACCCAAGTCAGTTACGCCCTCACCCAACTTCAATCAAAGATCAAGAAAATTGTACGTGATGCACCAGTGCGAGTACCCTGTTTTACTGACAGGGACCCAACGTTTCCTCTCTTCTTGAACAGGTTAATCAGAGCATCATTTCCAACCAGAACATATTTTCCCTTGCCCAGCAGATCGTCAAAGATACGCCGTGTCGTCCCACCGTCCAGCTTTGCGCCCGAGTTGCAATTATGGCAAGTGACTTTTTCTTCTCCTGCCACTGCTCCCATCTGACATATCTTGACAGCGCAAGGTTCACAGAGAATGTGGGGGGTCTGACAGGTATTGGAACCTGATTGACGACCGCCTTGAGTTTATTCGCAAGACAGCAGACTCCTCCGCCTCTAAAGTCACAAAGTGGGTTATAATCTCTTAGGTTTCCTCACAATCACTTACCGATCTGACTCATTAGGGCTTTCAATGCCATCCTCAAGGCTGACCGACAGTTATACGGAGCCGATGAGGACTATGAAATCAAGGATACTTTGCCCGATGAATTCCAACAGCGCGTAGACGACGTAGTGTCTGGGAATGTAGTTCCGGAGTGATATTAGCACACTGCTGTCACAAGCGCCACATTAGAAGTATTTTCATTTTTATATACATACCACCAATAAATATGCACATTGTGCAAGCCTTATGCGTATCATGCGAACCAGACTCAGGAGGCTGTTGGATCCCGGTGAGATATCACCTATTAGTGTCAGATATAATTTGCTAGCAATGACGTGGAAACTGCTGTTTGCGAAAGTCTCAGCTTTCATTCAGTGCCAAACCAAATAAACTGCTGAAAAAAATGCATTAACACAACGAGCAAGCCACCAGCTATGCAACATCAAGTACATATCAGTGAGTTCATTTGTCCGACAAGTCGTGCAACACAGGGAGAGGGCAGACAATTTGATGGGATAAGAGGCGGTTAGGTGGTATACTGAATGAGTTCAGCAGCATTGATGGTCCATTAGCACCTACAAGTGACCGAGGTTTCAAATCTCGTGAACCGCCTATCGTATGATGTATTATCACAACCTGACTCCACAGCACAAATATCCGAGTTGAGTATGACAGACGGCACATTATTTTTTGGGTCTGGACAAGGTATTGGAATTCGTGGACAACCCAAAGAATTACAGGCGTTCAGGATCTGACCAGACACAGAGGGGGTACCTGGCTCCAAAGCACGCAATCACGGGTCAACCAAGAGAGACGGCACCTTTTTATTTGGGTCTGGACAAGGTGTTGGAATTCGTGGACAACCCAAAGAATTACACGCGTTCAGGATCTGACCAGACACAGAGGGGGTACCTGCCTCAACAGCCTACAATCACGGGACAACTAAGACAGACAGCACATCATTTTTTGGGACGGGATGAGGTGTCGGAATACATAGACAACCCAAAGAATTACATGCGCTCAGGATCTAACCATGCGGCGAAAAGTGAGGAATTATTATGCGTGGACAATCCATGGCTCTAAACGTTCGACCCACATCGAACTGGCACCACGGTGTCCAAATTCTGGGCGTCGACTGGCTGCCAGCATCTGTTCACATTGACTCCATGTTCCAAAAATATGTTGGCACTGTGCAGACTTCACGTGTCCCTCACGTTTTTCCCAATTGTGTTTCTCGACTCTCGAGTCACACAGCTGACAGCCAGTGCAGATTTGTTCCTTCTGATGACTGAACGCGCTGGCACCATACGCACACAGTAGCATTGTTATAGAATAAAATTCACTCTTTATATGCTTGAAATCAAACCAATGACCGAGTGTTTATCAACCAACAACAAGTTGGTTGGCGCAAACCTATTCTAACCTATCTCCGGTTGATATTCATCCACGGAAGCAGATTTCTCAGTTTGGTTGATTTCGGCCGTTTTAGGATGAAAGTCAATCTAAGGGATTCAACCAATGAGATCATAACATTAATCCTAATATCGTTGAATATCATCCTAAGTACAGTTGAATGTAATATGTCGGTAGGTTGAACCTCAGGTTGAATATCATCCTGAGTGAGCCCCACAGTGATTTAAAAGTGCTTTCTTCTTCAATTGAAACACGTGAGATACCAGGTCTGGCCGATCTCCAACAGCTTGACCAGGCAGAAGTTCTCGTGTAATTTCGGGCCAGTTTGGATTTGCTGTCATAGTCAAGAAAATGTCTATCTTTTTGAAATGTCGTGCGATAGCCATTCCATCCAAATAACGCTGATGCATGTCGCGAGGTCCACCAAGATAAGATGAGGGGAGGATGATACGCTCCCCTAATTGATTAAGATCTATGTGATCATCGGTACTTGACAATGCATCTTCTATCCCATTGAGCATGGTGACTCGCAGTTTCGGCTGTTGAGTGCGAATGAAATGAAGGCGTTCCTGGTCGATACACGTGAACATATCAACCAAGTATGTCTGAAACAATCGACATCCTCGCAATATGGTTGAAAATTCATTTGGTCGTGAATGAAGTCGGTATGCCGTATATTGCAACAGTGTTATACGTCTCGGGTTGTCAGGGACCCGCAAACCTTGATACCAGCCAGGCTCTCCGTATGGAAACAGTAAAACATATTGCAAGGGTGCATACGCAGCATGTCCCTCATTGATGCGATTTAGTTGTAGGTGGTCACGATTGTCGCGCAAATTGTAATAGTGTTGTGGTCGAAGGTGAAGGACTATATCGCGATAATCTCCTTGGAAATCATTCGCGCCAGGTAAGATGACTCCGACTTCATCTGCGGTTGGTAAGTTATATCGTCGAGAATCATTACCTGGAACCACACATAATTTGATCGTGTAGTCAGGAGCATCATACATCCGAAGAACTTCGTAAGCGTGTTGATAAACAGGAGTGTACGCGTTGTTATTCCCCATTACACGTTGAAGAATGGCCATCGTGTTCATAGACAGATTGCCATTTCGAGAAACGCGATATTGGTATGCAGCATGAGGATCATAAATATAGAGTTGCAAGTAGCATGGGGGAACAGATGATTCTGGAAGCAAAGAACCCGATAGGTGTTTGAGTTCGCCATGAATTCGAAAGACGGGCGGTCCACGACCGATGATTGAGCGGTCAACTTTGACACCCAGAGACGTAAAGCCGAGCGCGGCGTTATATTGAACGATGTTTTTTCGAAATTCTTTGGCTTCATGAGTGTCGTCAACGAATAAATCATACAGAGCAGTGGGAGGGACGCGAAGAGGAGCCAGCTTCACTTTACCATGTGCGCAACATGTCTCAAATTCTGAATGACCAACTCTCGATGATGAGACACGCTCCTTGAGCCAATGAAGGGCATCACAAAAAGGGCAATGTATATTCATGATGCCTAAATCATTGACAGATAAAGTATCGAGGACAGGTCGACGTGCAATGCAGAAAAGAGGACTGCGCACTATGAAAACTTTCAGTGTATATAAAAAGAAAAACAGAGAAGGGTACTCACTCATGACATGCAACTCATCGTCATCTGCAATCTGCTCTCGTAAATCGACGTCTGTATCGCTACCACTGTTGTTATTGTGAGGATCGTAAGGGACTGTAGGCGAGGCAGCAGTTTCGTTGAGATATCTTTCGATATGCTGATGAGACCTTCCAGTATGCGAGTTTCTCCCCATACTGGAGGTAGGCGCAACACCCTTAAGAAACAATCAGTATTATTGTTTAGAACACGGCGATATATCATGCGCATACGTACCGAGACAATTTCAGGCAACCTCCATGTCGTGCGAGGTCGATAAGATGGACAACGAATACGTGCAGATCTTCGAACGGTATCTTGAGACATGGTGGGAGACAGCAAACCACCATTAGTACAGCCACATTAACGTTAGGAAACGGTGTGACCGATCGAAACCGTCACGATGCCGAGGTGCGTAAACAGTTGGAGTACCCCCAACAACGCAAGATAGTGCTCTGGCACAATGCCAGCGTTTGCGATAACGAAAAGCACGGAGATAGCGACAATGAAAGTGCTCGGATCTGAGTCTTACGAAAAGGGATCTCATTCGGCGCCCGGATCGCGCCCGTGTCGTCTTCTGCAAAGCGTGAGAATCGCCTCGGCATCTAGCCTCTTTAGTAGTAGTGATAGTGGTGTGGCTGTGTAATGTACAAACATTGAACAAACAAACTTACTGCAACCTTTTGCACTCGGTGATCTCGGCATTCCCACGATCTCAACTTTGACCTTTCTGCGCTCTCATATTTCCTCTCTTTTCCGGGAGAGCTGCAAATATTATATATACCTTTGTGGGCTCTGCCTGAGTGATCTGGGAATTTTTGGAGGTCAGGCGAAGAGCCCACCAAGATTTTGAGCTGGCATTTCATTGCTTCCTGCCATATGGTCTTTTTAGCCTCGGGTTGTTCGTCTGTGACCTCCAAAAATTCCCAGATCACTCAGGCGGAGCCCACAAAGGTATATATAATATTTGCTGCTCTCCCGGAAAAGAGAGGAAATATGAGAGCGCAGAAAGGTCAAGTTGGGATCGTGGGAATGCCGAGATCACCGAGTGCAAAAGTTTGTTCAATGTTTGTACATTACACAGCCACACCACTATAAAACAAATCGTCGCTATGATGAAGCTCCTTACTGTATCGAGAGTGTTAGATAAAGTTTTGGTCAGGTTAACCATTACTCCACCGTGGAGTAATGGTTAACCTGACCAAAACTTTATCTAACAGAGAGGGTGCTTTTAGGAGCCTGCGACCGATCCAAAGCTTTCGATAGAACGGTCCCTGACTTCTTTCTCCGTCATACCATGTTGTGCCATCGCGGTGTGCACACATTCCTGCACTTCACGGCTCTCTGAAGCGCTTGTGAAGGCAGGTCGGATTTGCGGTGTGTTTCTTTCGGCGATGAGAGGGTCCATAGATATACTGTGATGCGAACTCGAGACAGGTGGAAGAGAAGACGAGACACAAATTAGCACCACTGTTCTCGGAATTTCTATTTCTGCAGAGAGAGAGGCAACTAACCGTACCGCGATGGAAATACAGATCCAAAGTCAAGTTGAATTTTTGAGACAAGTCACAGCAAGATACAATATTATTATATGTATTAGGGCATGGACGCGTGAAGATGCGCGAAAACCAAAAGTTTGCTGGTGTCCTTCGAGTTCTTGTTGTTGCATATAAATCACGTACCTCAAGACTGGAAGTCGCGCTAAGGACGCCGCCCGAAGCTTGCTCGCGGTTTCATGGATTGGAACGCCAGACAGTCACGGGACACCACCACACCGCGAAAGTCGGCAAGAGTTGAGGGGTGGCAACAGTTCAGAACGAATCAATGATAATATACAAGCGAGGCAAGAAATCCTCCAAAAAAAAAGCGGCACTCCTCAAAACTCCAGGTCCGCCATCTTCTCGTTCATCCAAATATCAGCAGAAAAGAAGAACGGCGTCGTCGACAGGCGCACTGCAGGCATGACCTTTCCTTCAAGCTGTCCGCCTCCAGAAGCCAGCTCGGATCCTTGTAAGCTTACAGGTGCTGTAGTGACCTTGAAGCCCTTCCTGCCGCGCCTTGACTTGGGTAGCACAGGAGCACCGTCACGCGCGATTGTCGACTGCCCACCAAGTTCTCCAGGACCACCCGTACTGAGACGAAGATCGTCTAGTCGGGGCGCAGACGCAGACGCAGACCCGGTCGCCGAAACCTGCTGCACTCGCTCTCGCGCGACGCGTCGCCGCGCCAACGCCCGCTGCCACATATCCGGCTCTGCATCTGGTGTGCTGCGGCGCGCGTTTATCCACGCTGGGATGAGCTGGAGATGGGGTCGGGGTTCGCTAGATGTCACCACCGGAGTCGGCGCAGAGGCTTGCTGGGGCTCTGGATGCGGTGTAGCCTCAGGGTTGGGTGTTGGATTTGAAGGAGGGATGTGGGGTGCCGGAGATGGTGCAGACGGTTGCAGTGGTAGTGGTGGAGGCGGCGTCTGATCGTCCTCAACATCGACCATCTCATGATCCTCGTCCGTCGACATCGACAGATCGATGAAGTCAGAGATGAGCCCTGTGCTAGAGACCGAAGAGCGTGTATTTCTGTCCTTTTTCCCACTATTATTGTGGATTCTATCAGGCACTAGGAGGGGGAAGGGATCGTCGATGATTCGTATGCCAGTGCCTCGAACTTGCGGGGGTTGTAGGACTGGTGCTTGTGCTTGATCCTGCTGCGGCCTGGGCTTGGAGGAAGTTTTCTTCGTCACAAATTGGTATTGTTTTTGCTTCGGGGCAGGAGGAGCAGGTCGTGCGGTAAGCGAACTTGTTTGCACAGACGAACGCAACGTCGGCGCAGTACCGGGAGTAGCACTGGTGAGAGCCCCAGCGTTCCGCTGCCGTTCTCGTTCCATTTGCCGCTGGCGTTCGCGCTCCTGTACCACCGGCCGTGATTTTGTCGACTTGGCTGCGATCCCGATGGCCTGTTTGGGCTGGGAATGCTTGCTGACGACAGGTCGTGGACCATCTACAATTACGATGTCGTCGTCACCGTCATCGTCAATAACAATTGGGCTTGGTCGTCTCTGGACAGCAGACGGGTTATTGTTGATGGGCTGGCGCGTAGATTTCGCCGCGACTAATGTCTGTTGAGGACGCGTACGCGTACTAGAGCCCGGTCCCGAGCTGGACTCTGATCGTGTGCTTGCACCGTCTACCCGCGAAGAAGACGCTTCCCGATTGGTAGTGTTCGTTTTTACACTCTCTGCTGCTGTCGTCCAGGTAGAAAGTTTTCCTTTTCCCTTCACACATGTGCCGCATGTCCATTGGGGTCTCTTTGGTCCAGGCGGAGGCTTTACATTTGGATTCTGGAATTTGCTATTGTAATCCTTGATTATCTGGATGAGGTCTTTATCGGAGACCACTGGACGATGACATCCTATACAGATCAAAGAAGACAGGAAGAAGAAAAACAGAGAGCGAAGTCAGCGCGCTGCATGAACCTTCCTGCTGCTAGTCTGGCCATGGTGCAGAGGAAAGGGTTAGCAGGGGGAGATGAAGGGAATGGTGCTAACTGTGATGCCACGAGCGTTCGCATTGGTTGCAAGTGAGGATGAAGTTGTTATGATCATTATTTGTTCTGAGACAAGATGAACAGGAGGTCGACATTGGCGGAGGATCGAATGGCACGATTTTGCGATGGCCAAGAAGTGGATGTCGATGAACGTTCGAGCGAAGGTGAGAAGAAAGCGTAATTTGCGTCTGTTTGTCTCAAAGAGACTTGGCAAGAAGCGACGCCGTACTCTAATTATACGTGCAGGCTGGATGTATTCTGGAGCTCGGAACGTTGTGGTAGGGATCATCCAAGGTTTGACAACAGATCATCAGGGGCTACGATGATGCCTTTATGACTTGGCGCTCCGAAGACTTGCATCATTTGGGGGCGAGTGGAATACGTGACAGACAACTTGCGGAAGATCGCGACATGCACGTTGACGAGCGTGAATCGCCGCCTGGACGCATTGAGAGAAATTGAAAGAGGTTTAAGCAGTACAATGAGGACTGAATAGTACTGAATACAAGGAACGTGTTGATGAGAGTGTTCACGGGGTTAGAATATTGGAAGATTCGCTGCGGGTGGGCGGAGCATGGGCGTGGATAGACAACATGGTGGCGTCATGGCACAATAGTCATGTGCCTGTACGTCACCTCGTGTCTGGTACAAAAGCTCGTTGAGACTTTGCACTTACTACCCGTATACACCATGGCCGACTCTTGGAAAGATGACATTCTCCTCAAAATAGTCAACATTCTCGTCTACTTCCTCTTCCTGGGCTCAAATATCTACACCGTAGCCTCGCCCTCCTCTATATACTACTATGGAAAGGAGACCTATATAACTCCCGCTCCTTGGGCGTTCCTCATCTGGTACATGCTTGCTCTACAACTCCGCAGCAGCAGCATACTGACCACCAGCCTCTAGGTCTCTCATCCACATTCTCCTCCTAGGCACTATCATCTACCAGTTCTTCCCCAACGGCAAAAAGACGATTATTGACGGCATCTCATGGCGCTTTCCTCTCCTTGGCATCCTCAATGCCATCTACGTCAACCTCTGGGCTACCCACCATTACATCATTGGTATGCTCTTCTCTAAAACAGTCTATTCTATCCATTCTAATTCGTCTCCCAAGCCTTCATCTTTGCCCTCTTCGTCAGCTCTGCTGTTACTGTACGTCGCATTCCATTCCATTCTCTCCTAGATATTTTGACTCACAAGCCCCCTTTCCAGCACATCTACTACATTGTCAAGAAGTACCACGCTGCGGAGTCATATGCTGATGAGCTCTTCATCCACCTGCCCTTCTCTCTCTACCACGGATGGACCACCGTCCTCGTCGTTGTCACCGCCTTTGACGCTTTCGGCGTAGACAGCCTCACCCACACAGCCGGCATCTGGACCAAAGTCTTTGTCTTCCTTGCCCTGTAAGCTTCCATTTTATTTTCTTGTCTAATTCGAAACTCATCCCCTACGTAGCTTCTTCCTCGAGGGAACCGCCGCGGCATACGCGTTCTCCACCCCTGAAGGCGACCTGCCTGCCTCTATCGCCATCGCCTGGTCCCTCTGGGCCATCTTCGCACACCAGACCTCGTCGGGCTTCGTCCACTGGTCGTCGCTTGTCTTTGCCATCCTCGCTGTCATCTGGGTCCTCAAGGGTGCCACCGGCCACGTCCTGCATTTCCGCCATCGCGGCATCATCGCCCTCAGCGACGAAGAGCGCGCCCCTCTCGTCGGCTAAGTGTGCATGACAACTCTGTGCATTCCATGTCGCTGTTGGTAGGAGATCTAAGTAACTAGCATTCTAGCATTTTGTGCCTTGTCTCTGACGTATTGTTTGCTTGCTCTTGTAATAATCCTACTTGATTGAATTAGTTTTGCATCGAAAGGTGTAGGTTTGGGGATTGAAGTGGCTTATCTTTTGGATTGCTAATCCCATTCAGCTAATCCCATGCAAGATACTTGAAATGAAATTCAAGCTTTCATAAATTGTGGGAAGTTGCAATGGAATGGAATGCGTCGACGGTGTTGCAACGTTCCTTACTCGCATACATTGCGTCTGTCACTCGATTTGGGCGTGTATCAAATGGATGATTGGTGTACGGCGTACGCTATCTATGTACCACGTTCGTGCCAACACGCCATTTGGAAGGGTCGCGTGCCGGTTTTAATGGATTACGAGCAGTTCTTGCAATTGATTTCCTGAGGCTGGTAAGCGATTAGAATGCCTTGCGCAAGGAAGGCGTGCACAGTGCACATCACTGTAAATGATCTGAAGATGTTGATCATGACGTTAACGTTATTGAATCAATGCGTGCGCAGCGAGGCGCAGCGTGCATAGAACGCGTCGGATTTCGGCGGTGTCAGGTGATTAAAGATGCCCCTATCGACGCGTGCGTCCGACGCGATAGCCTCTTGAAAGTTGAAACAGACCGATGGCAATCGATCTGTCAAGTAGGCTTTCGCTACATGTCCAGAAAGTCGTCTAGTACGCATATTGTCATTGAGAAAGTGGTTAAGGAGGGGCTGGGGGTTTTTGAAATAGATGGAATGATGAAGTGCTTGAAGCAATAAGTATTAGATTGTTTAGCGCATGCATTGTCTTCAGCCAATCTTCACCAAACTCAAGATCAAAAATCCAAATTCTCCAGCTTGGTTCCAGCGCTCTCATGTACTCTGCTCAGGAGCCTTCAAGAGTTGTTAAGAGCCTTTGCGGAGGAAGCGTGACAGGTTTGCATGTGAACTAATTACACGTGCCGTGACTGACGCGCTGAAATTGCTCACGAATGACAATTTGAATGTGAACGCAACACAGGACCTCCGAAAATACCCTGGTAGGTCAGATACAAAAAACCAAAAATTTCTGGGTTTTTGGGTGAACAAAATTTTTCATTTTAGGGCCTGATTTCGGGTGAATTCCCAACCTGACCTCCAAAATTTCGCAATTTCGGGTGAACAAAATATCTGACCTCGGTTTTGCTCATATGATTAATTGGTGATTTTAATCATAAGCCTCATCGTTTCACACACTTCTTATCATTATCTTAGTCTACAAATTGTTGACATTCTTCTTCTTTCACGTATTGCATTGTTCTAACAATTTGCAGAGGAGGTGCCACCAAGTACATTTTGCATATGGGTCATTGGCCCAAACCTATTAATAACCTGCCGGTTCCGGAGTTCCGGTCATTGGTTGTCGACAGCAGTCGGGTGAACAACATCTGACCTTGGACGGTAGGGCCGACTTTTGGGTGAATAATAGCACCTTACCTGAGTGAAAATTTTTGGCTCTCGACGGGTGAACACAGCCAAAAATTATCTGACCTTCACAGCCAAAGGCTGCGATTTCGGGTGAACTGGTATCTGACCTAATAGGGTATTTTCGGAGGTCCTCGCAACACTAGCTTGAAACTCACCACCACCAAACCACCAACCATTCTCGACAGACTTCTAGCAAAGAAAAGAGACCACTCAAAAACTCAACAGCATGGATACAGCAGATGAAGTACAACCTACCTCCCCAGGTGCGTTCTGTTTCGATTTCCGCTTGCACCCAATTGTTATTCAATGCTCATATCGTCCCACTCGCAGAGGTCATGCTCGCGTTTTATCGTCGCCTGTACCCGTTCAAGTCAATATACAACTGGCTGAACCACGAACACGCACCTACACGACTCTTTACGCACAGGGAGTTCGCGTTTACGCTCCAAGGCGACGTCTACCTGCGTTACAACTCCTTCACCTCAGCCGACGAGCTGAAGAAGCAAGTATGCCAGCTCAACCCAACGCGGTTCGAGATCGGCCCAGTTTACTCTGCCCGGGTACGTATGCAACAGGCTTCTTATACATTGTATCGATTTGTCAACTACACCGCGCCGCTCATCACAACCACTTCTCTTTCTTTCTCTAGCCACGAGACAAAAAGACAGTGCGCTCAGGAGCATTCAACCCCATCCTCCGCGAACTCGTCTTCGATATCGACATGACCGACTACGACCCCGTCCGCACGTGCTGTTCAAAAACGGACATCTGCAAGAAATGCTGGGGCTTCATCGCTGCGGCCGTTCGCGTGCTGGACGCGGCGCTGCGCGACGAGTTTGGGTACGAGAAGCTGCTGTGGGTCTACTCGGGTCGGCGCGGTATCCATCTGTGGATCTCGGACAAGGAGGCGATGGCGTTGACGGACCAGCAGCGGAAGGCGCTCGTCGGTTGGCTTACGGTCGTACAGGGTGGGAAGGAGGGCAGCCAGAAGCTCAATGTTCACAATAATGGCGGGAAATTACCGCCTTCGTTGCAGTGCGTTTGTCCCCGTCATCTGTATTTTATGGTGTTTGTTATCCGTTTGTTGACGCCATCTCGCTAGGAATGCGCTCGGGTACTTGAGAACCGTCTTTGGGGAGCTGATCCTCAGCAACCAAAATTGCTTTCAATCGGAAGAAGGCTACGAAGAATTGCTGAAGGCCGTTCCTGATCCGCGCGTGGTCGATACCTTGCGTTCCAAATGGGACGCCAACCCTACACGGTCTTCAGAAGACAAATGGTCTGATCTTTTCAAAGCTGCCTCAACACAACAACGAGTAATGTGTCTCTCCTTCCCCTGACTATGGTTAGCCACTTACCCAAAAATGTTACAGCTCATGAGCGCACTGGAGGATATTATTATCCAGTACACCTACCCACGCCTTGATGCGGAAGTCTCCAAACACCGAAACCATTTGTTGAAAGCTCCTTTCTGCATCCACCCGAAGACAGGTCGGGTGTGTGTGCCTCTGGACCTGGAGGCTATCGAAAAGTTCGACCCAGAAGGTGTGCCAACTGTCAGCCAACTCTTGCGTGAATTGGACGAGATAAAGAGGGAGGACGATGAGAGTAGTAAAGAGTATCACTCTGGTGCGTCGTGTATTGTTTAAGGAAGATTAACCGCAACGCCTAGCTTATTCTGCTGACATAGACTGGGAGAAAACTTCGCTGAAGCCTTATATCGACTTGATGGACAAGCACGCACTGAGCTTGATGGAAGTAACGAGGAAGGAGAAACGTAAAGCAGGTATATGTTTTTTGTTCTTTTTTTATGTTCATGAAGAGCTCAGTCTGGAAAAGTTTTAGATGTATCCTGGTGATGACGCTGCCGATATCTCTTTCGTGTGCACATCCCGCATGTACAACATGTACACCAGTGTACAGTAACGGACTTACTTTTTTTTTTGCTTATTATAATGATAACAAGGTTCTCTTGTAAACTCAAGATCCATCACTTATCCAACGCGCGACTGGAATATATTCACAGGCTATTCCGCGGTAGGATGCGAACTTTACTAATAATTAGGTGTGTTCAGCTCTACCCTCGGGCTCTGCGGCGCCTTCTCTCCCCTCCGATGAGAAGGTTTCTCCGTTTCCTTCTTTTTCGTCTTCACAGATCAGAAGCAGAACCAGCAGTTCACATGTCGTTTATCGTCCTGAACAAGAATTTCCCTGGGAATGAGTTGTGGTCCACGCTATCTATATCTCCCCACCCTTGACGCCGCCGACTCGGAGAATAAATCCATGATGATCGCAGAAGTCACTCCTGAAGAGTTCTTCCTTTGATTGAAAAGGACAGGACCGTGCTCAGCTCTCCGTCTTTCTCCCAATACCGAGCAGGCTGTTTGGTTATTTCGGCGACGTTTGATATCCGAGTCTTTATTCAACACAGATGGTTCTCCGTGTCAAGAGTTACAGCACACACCCCATGGCATGCCCTGAATGTTGCCTCATGCTTCAAAACAAGAGTGTTTCGCTGGCCATGTTCAAGGGAACGTGTATTGCCCACGGCTCATGGGTATTTCAAGCTTGACGTAAATGCCTATATTTCCATGCGAAACATTTAAACCAAAGCTCAAACCTTGCTCAACGAATTCCAAGGAAAGGGTCGCAAAGAAAATGATCATTAAAATCTTCAAGAGAAACTAAGCGAACAGTCGTACAAAGATAATTGTAACAAAACGGCCGCATCTAGAGCATCATGTTGAATAGCAATTCTATATAATGAGATAAATCAGAAGTCCATCCCAGTAATTCGAAAGCAGCAAAGCAAAGGAATAGAAAAATCATCGAGCTCTGTTGAAGGCAATCACGAGAAAATTACGAAATAATTCAGAAAAAAGATATTAAAAAATCAAGGCTTTCAGGATATAACCTTTATTAAACCGAATCTTCTGTCTCCGCCAATTCCATCTCCAGCCATCGAATAACAATTTCGTTGGAAGCAACGTCCGTCTGAAGGACGTCCATCACCCGTTGAGCAATCGGAACAGTGCATTCCTCCGCGCGGCTAAAACCGCTCAGACAACCCTGTCTGTACTCCTCCTCTGAGATTCCTAGCATCGCAGCGACGGAAGAGGCACCCGGCCCCCCAAATGCGTGGAGGATGATCGGAAGTGCGATCAAGGAGGGTATTTCCGCCGTGAGCTGGATGAGCTTTCGGGCGGCGACATGCACGTCTTCCGAAAGATCCATCTTGCTCTTGGTGGCGTCGAGAAGAGCGGGAAGAGTTCTCAAACCCTCGAACGCTTCGTCCACCGCCTCTCTTGCCAATCGGGTAGATCCGTGCTCAGAGCTCGGCCTAGGAAGTGAGACCAAAAGCTCATAGAGTGCCTTGCAATCGGCAGCCGCACTAGCGTAAATGATTGCAGGAGGCGGAGAAGGTGGGCGTGAGGGAGGTAACTTGA
The DNA here is from genome assembly GCA_015499995.1 of Flammula alnicola. Taxonomy (NCBI): domain Eukaryota; kingdom Fungi; phylum Basidiomycota; class Agaricomycetes; order Agaricales; family Strophariaceae; genus Flammula; species Flammula alnicola. The sequence continues at coordinate 15,057 of JADNRV010000586.1, forward strand.
TCATGAACCGCCCCGGAGGTGGCGTCAATGGCGGCGTGGTGGAAGTCGGAGGTGATCCGCGACGTTTCTTAGAGTTCAGAAGAGAACTCTCTGGCGCCAGAACAGGCGAGGGCTTGACATCGACACGGTGAGATAACGCCACCATAGCCTTCCAAAGGATTGAAATAAGCAGGCTAGCAAGCGTCGCATGGGACAAAATGGACGTTGTGGAGGTTGACAGAGCCTTTGCGTACAACGGCATGAGTGTCTGCAGCGTTACAATCGACGGGTGATAGACAGTGATTGATTTAGTGCCAGCAGGCGGCTTGGAGATAGGGTTAGAATTCGGATCCTCGAGGGCCTCGATCAATGGTATCAACTCGCCGCGCATGGCCGTGATAAAGGGCTTGACCACCCGGTTGATGATTGAAACAAATCCATCCCGAATTGACTTCAATCCATCACCACGGACATCTGCGTCAGTGCCAAGTCCAAGTTCGTCGAATACTTGTAGAAGTTCCTCGCTGAACTTAGCGATCGACAGAGCATAAGTCTGAACGAGGTTTGGGAATGAGAATTGATTGGCGATGGTAGGGACTGCGTGGAAAGAAGGGGATGCTAATATCGATAAGAGTTGGCCCGACAGATTGGTCAACAAAACTGTGAAGGGACGTTGCAGAGACCGCAAGATTGCTCTGTGTAGATGAGGGTTGTCATGAGCAGCATTTAACTCTCTGAAACTTGATTAGTGAGGAGGCCATGCATTGACTGAGACACGTTGCTTACGATGCTATCAAAGAACCGAGGGCGAGGCCACGACCTTGTGGAATTGGGCGTTTGCCAGCAACTTGCTCGTTGACAGGAGATGGACCAGCTGGTTGCGCAAGTGCCTTTGACACGGCTTCACTGAGCTTCAGACTCAACATCTCAAGGTACGAACCATCTTGGATAAGAGGAGCATGGTTCGGAGCTGGAGTGGGAGCTGGTGACGGCGTTTGACGAATGAAGTTCGTGAGAGATAGCTTGGTCGAGGCACGAGGAAGCCCCAAACCCTGGCTCGACTCGGGGCGGGATGGAACCGTCACCGGGGCCGGAGAGGATGGCCGACTGGATGGTCGGAAGAAAGAGGGGTTCTTGAGAACGTTCATGATGGGGAATATTTTCTATAGGTGATATATTGGAATTCTTGAGGTTGGTGTTGTATTGCGGTGGTGACGATGATCTTGAAAGCGTGGCGAACTATCTGTGGAGTGCAAATCCTGGAGCAAGGAACCAGATTCCGGGAGATGATCCAATTATCCCATGGGTCGAAGAGACAGAGAGCTCAATAGATTTGGTGCGAATGAGTTTTCCAGCACCTCAGGCCCTAAGGAGGTCTATCTGTGTCGACGAGGGGGCTTGCAAGCGGTCCAAATAGAATGTTGCTAATCTGGTGTGTCAGTCTACAAAATAACAAAGTCAGCATTGATTTCCAAGGGGATTCGATAACTGGGTACTCACCGTGGAAGGGAAACAACCATAGATTGTGAAAAGGGTGCTCGATATCGAGGGTGTTAGGGAAAGAGAAAGAATAGGAACAAGAACTGGGTCCGCATCTAACGGCTGCACTAAATTTTATGGCAGCTTATGTAAAAGTGCGGTATCACTTCCCACGACTCCCATCCATCAGCTGTTCCTTCTTCAGCGCTCCAGTCTCTACCCAATAGCAATAGCATCGCTGGGCTCAAAAATACCTCCTGACGAGTGTTCATGTGCCTTGATGATTTCTTTTGCGTTGTGAATCAGAACATATCTGGCATATTCTCGCCTTGTCCTTTTCTGCGTCATTATCATCAGACAGTCCGACCGTTGGAATGTTGACGATCTCGGTGGAGTCAAATGACTCGCATGTTGTCGTTGTCCGGAGCCATATGCATGCCTTATCAATCACGGGTATGCACAGCCCAAGCTTGCGAAAGTTTTCATTTAGGTGTTCAAGATATTCTGGATTTGTGTCCCAACTTCAACGTCTGCGCATCGTAACCTCCATAAACAGGAATCTTCTTCGGATTCTCGCAAGCGAAGGGCAATCAACTCGGGCTTCGAGGACTTGGCAGTGTGAGTATCTTCATTTGGCTCCATCAGGATCTTGAGTTCGCCTTCGAAGGGAAGTCGTCAGTCTCAGTAATAGAAGGGAGTTTATGAATTACCGATAAAAGGAGGAAGGTCGACAGAAACGACGCGCAAACGGTGATGATCCACGCGCTGCAGTCGCCTTATCGCAATATCTATCGAGGAGTTGCACCATCCACGAAGATCGCAAGGCTGGTCAAACGTGTGCCAGACCTCCTCAAAGTCAGGCTTATTCTCAATGGTCTCGGAGGAGTTGAGAGACGTAGAATCTTCTTCAAAGGGTGATTCGAGAGTGATAAGGTCTGCACCAGGTGTCTTCTGAAGAGTTAGCACAAATGACCTGGACTTGTCAAGTTCACATACTTGTATGTCTGGCCTCCTCAATAGTTCACATACTTGTATGTCTGGCCTCCTCAATTCTTCTGTTTGGGATGGAACTGGATGTTCTGCCGAAGGTCGAATCCGAAGGTCTTCCATTCCAACGGCTAGAGCAAGATGGCCTGCAGTCATGGGCGGTGACATCGAACTATGATGACGATCTGGATCAGATAGCGTTCCCGAGCGCGAACTCGAACTTGACATCCTTCTCATCCTGAGAGGAGGGATAACTTCTGGAAGAGCATATGCCGCATACTTCAGCGAGCTTGAGGACGGTCCGGCGGCACGGGAAGAAGCACGAGAGAACTGTGGCGTTGAAGCAGACGATCTCGCCGAGTCGGCCTTGTAATTTTGCAAAGAGGCCAGAAAATCAGGGAGCTAAAATGCAGAGATGAGCCGAATAGGAAGGGTCTGCTTGAAGCATTTATCTACACTCACGGACGGAGACGAAGCTTCGCGAATGATCTTCACAAGCAATTCCTTATCTTTGGAGAACTCGAGAAATTGGGTACAACGCTGCGAAATATCGCTTAGCACGGACTGCCAATTAGGAGGACATGACCAGGCGGACGTACAACTCGGATAGAACGGCGTGCGGATTGGGCTAGAGTTGTTACCGTGTCCATGACATCCGAGGGTATTTCGTCGCAATCGGCTCTGACTCGAAGCATAGCTATAATACAGGGCTCTTGGACAATTGCTGAGAAAATGGCTTCAATAGAGGGACTCGTTTAGCAGCAACGCCACTTACCAAGGCACGTTTTTAGCCTGGCGGCCAGTCCTGATAAAATCTGGGCCGGAGAAGTGGGCAAGGACCCAGAAAATTCAGTCGCTAGTGCGGTAGCAATGACCAAAGCAGTGGGGCTTAGAGGAACCTCCGGTTCGGATAGGACGGTAATGAAGTGTGTGGCACATGAAGGAAGAAAGTCGGAGTTTGCTGCAAAAAATCACCAGAGTGAGTCAAAGGAAAATCCATAAAATAAATTCTTCTCACAGGGGCTGCGAATATCCGTCAAAACGGTCTCTATGATTCCTTTGAACACTAGTGGCGCAGTCGTTCCTTCATCGACCTTCCTAGTGAGTTCGAGTACTTGACGAGCATATTCTCCGCCATCCTCCTCGTATTGAATCCATCTGGTTTCTAATATGCGCATGAGGGATTCATTCGTATCCATGTTAGCTGGCTCAGGTTTTGCGCCCTTTATTAGAGATAGTACATGAGCGTCGAGAATCGATGGGTCGACTTTTTTGATGATTCGTAAGGACTGCGAATATTTAGTTGACTTAGATAATGGGCAACGATAAGAAAACGTACCGTCTTGCGGATTCTCTGGTCTATGGAATCCAACAATTGCATAATTCTTTCGAACTCCGGGCCTTCCAGGACGGCTGCATGATTTGGTGTTGTACCAGCCCAGGCAGCTACGTCAACGCGTTCTAGACAGGATACAAAGAGGTGGACGTCATTCGGACTATAAGACATCAGGAATTGCCGTATACATTGGATAGAAGATATCTTTCTCGAATTTTCAGCCGACAGAAATGCGTCGGATTTGAGTTGGGAGAATAGATGAAATATTTCTAGAATGACGGCTTTCGATAGCGAAGTCGGATTCTTGTGTTCGGAGTGCTCCTGAAGAATGTCCAATAAAAGGGGTATGTTGGCCTCCGACAACCTGGAAGGATAGAACTCCGTGTTTATATTCATTCACAGACATAGCAATTAAATCACTTACCCAAGAGACCCTAGGGCTTTCAAAACGCTGAGAATGATGTCCTGATCTGTATCGTTGACATACGAAGATTCCGCCACCAAGATATCGTTTACTCTAGCGACTATGGCGTTGTCCTAAACAACTTTTAAATGAATATCAAATCGTGAACACATTTTACTTACACTTGGAACGTCCTTGCAAGGACCAAAGCTGCTTGAACGACTGAGCTATCTGCATCACTCAGCCTCTTGAGGATCGTTCCACGGATATGTTCAAGTAAAGCAGGATTGTAGCTGGACAGAGCGCGAAACGCCAAAAGTGCGCGGCGCCTGACTTGAGAACTACGCAGGAGGATTGAGACCTAACTTCAGGAAGCGAAGTAAAGAAGCTACCACTTGTCACCCACTAGTCGTGCGAGAGCAGATCATGTAATCGTGACTGGACAGCTGGAATTATGTCTTCCGTGGGTGAAGTAATGAGATTGTCGAGAGCCAAACAGATGCGAGGGACCTCGTCGCTTTCTAGGTCCTGTAAATAAACGATTAGTTGAAAAACCTAAATTGCAGGATATTAAGAGGGAAGCTGACTTTACGCAAAGTATTAATGAGCATAAGTCGAAGTTCGTTGTCCAAAGGCATGAGTTCGGAGCAGAATAGATAACCTGAAGCCCGTGTGAATAGGCATCAATGCAATAATGCAAGGCAATACATACCTATTCGTTTATCTTCGACTTTCTTCCCGGTTTCTGCCAGATTTATGGCATGGTGAAACGAAAAATCAAACGCGTCTTCAGCGAGAAACCCCGGCGTAACGGATGTTGAGCAGTACAAGAGGATAACCAAGCACTCTTTGCATTTCTCCTAGAATTGAGACGGTAAAAAGACGAGGACAGAAAGAAGCACAAATACGAACAAGGGAAAGTTTAGGGTGCGAGAGCTGCATCTGAACCGACTTTATCTCCAAGAAGATGTGCTGGTCCGCAGACTGGACTGACGTCGAGGATTCTACCTTGCGGACAATCGCGTAATGAGCTCTGCTCATCGCGCCTGAAGAATGGAAGGGAACATCCATTGCAGATTGTTGAACGATACAAGTAATGAGATTGGGCTTCAAGTTCGCGCCAACCCCACTCCGACTTGCAATCTGAATCGCAGATTCCTGACTATTTATTAGTATCTGCCTGCTAGTGACCAACGAGGACCGGCCAGTTCTGGTGGCAGGAGGCTAAGAAGTTGTCGCCGCAGGTGGTAAAAATATAAGTGAAATGGGCGACACAAATTCTTTGAGAAAGGCAGAGGGCAGAGAGCAGGTCAGGCCGCTGATTACACGAAGAAGTTGGCGAACGGACAAAAGCACAGACAGTGGACGCGCTACTTTTATTACGTAATTCGATGTTCAAGATGCATTTAAGAAAGAGATGTTCAAATTGAAGTTGGTCGTCGCGATCGATGGTACTTAAGTAGCTAAGAGTAACGTAGTTCTAAGCGAAGGACTAAACAATTTTAAAGAAGACTATGGCAAGATATAGAGTAAGTAAAGTGCATTATCATTACTAAGCCATGCCATTGAATCACGGCTTAGAAAGGCTGCTCTGCAAGTACCTCCGAAGTCTTCACGACCAGTTCGTTTTCGTTCATGAGTGTGGCAGAGAAGTAAGCCTTTAGACCGTTGAGACCCTTGGCTTTCACAACATTGTGAAGGGCATCAAAAGCACTGGGACCATCGACCCTTCTCGCCTGACAGAGGAAGTCCCGCTTTTTGGTATATATTAGCATGCTGGCTGCAGATTCGGGGAGTGGTGAATGACTGTCGAGAGGAGCTTGAACTTTAATGATAAGGTTCTTGGGCTCCACGGAGATCCTTTTTGGTATTTTAGGTGAATGCACCGTGGATTCTGACGGTATACCAATGATTTGACGGGTTAGGTTCGAGGTCGAGTGAAAAGTCATATATTTATCGTAAAACGGCTTGACGGTGACCGTGTCGGATTGCGCAAACGCCTGACAAGCTTTCTTATGAGAGGGCCAATGCTTTTCTGTCACATAATAAGCACGGACTTTCATTCTGTGAAGAGACTATCACTTACTTTGGCATTCACGGGAACAGTAACGGGCGATTTGGCATCGAGCACAATTCTTCAAGGGTTGATCTGTCGCAAGACATCCTTCACATCTTTTCTCTTCCCTTGGTAACTGCTCGCCATTCCGCTTCCTCAAACACCTTTGAACTGCAGCTGCCACCTGAGGGCCTGTGTTGATGTAGGTTTTCATGGCGTCCAGCCATCAGCGTCTGGGATTTCCAAATCAGCGCCAACTCCATCAGTAGCTCAATTGCCTCGACGTAATTATGCTCGAACGCATGGAACAACGGAACGGCGCCATATCTGTTTTGTGCGTTTGGGTTGGCGTGCGATTCGAGCAGCAGACGCAAGATTGGAGTTTCACGGGCTTCATGGTTCGGATTGATTATGAAGTGTTGCATCGCGGTAAAACCACAAATGTCTGGAATGTCGAGAGCTAGTCCATGTGAGATAAGAAATCGGAGGACTTCAAGATGCTGAGTCCCCCTGGGCCCTTACGCGTTGGGAACCCCAGACAACAATCGTTGCGTAGCCAGCTTGGAAAGCAGTTTCCGTGGCATTTAATGCCCGTGCTGTTCCTGTTTCAAATGCCTATGCAAGGTACGGATAATCTGAGAAGCCGCGCAAAAGGAAATGATGAGTTACTTACATTTATAACGCTGGCAATATTCCTAAAAAGCACGCGAGACCGGAATGACGAGAGTTCATTCGCATTGAAACCTATGCTTCCTAGAATGAACAGTTAGCATCGTGCGTAGTAAGGTTGACGACAGAATATTCACGATCTATGTAGAGTGTTCTCACCTCTGTCCACCTTCCGCGTCCTTTATGAACCCTGCTGAGAGAGGATCTTCTTCATTTCATCGGTTACGACGAGACCACTTCCCGGAGTAACAGTGAAAGGAGAACCGCCCATAATATGGGTAGGCAATTGATAAGGTTGGTTTCCCTTTTGATTCTTGCGTGGCATCTTTGGATGATGACGAGGAGTTCAACGTTCAATGTCCAGGACCGGTGCCGTTTCGCTTATTTAATAGGATTTGGACGTAATTTGCAAGATCGACGAGAAATTCTTCATCGGGTTCTGGTACTTGCATTGATGTGCCTTCGATAGATGTCTTTGGGACCCTGCTTTAAAGGATGAGACTGAAAGCCAAGGAGAGCTATATATCGACCTGCGGTGGCTTGTTACGATGAGCAGGTGTCGTAGGGTTGGGTCTTCAAGTTAAGCTTTGCGAGACTTTGAAATTAGTTGGATACTTACGTAATTGGTACAATGCCGTCGGTAGTTGCCGAACATTAATTGAGCAACAACTGATAATAATTAAGTTGACTAGAACTACTTACAACTCTTGCTCCTCGATCTCCTACGATATCACTTGCGCTCTCATGAGAAACTGAAACGGGGACTTAACTCGCAAGACACGTATTAGCGCCTCTGAATGTCTGCCGCCGTTGCCCATTCTTTCAACAAGCTTCTCAGTCAACCCAAGGCCATCTCCAAGTCTCGTGCAACCGGGGAAATAGAAGATGGCACCACGAAGCTTCGGCGTATGATTCTTGTTGAAGGCATACCGTCGTCTTTTGTGCGTTGAAATATTTTTGGAGTATTGCCTATAATCTGATCTTGGTATAGGATCCAACCTTGCGTCCACGGATATGGAAAATCCTCCTTCGAGTGAACGACCTCCCTACTGACACATACCTTCGTTATGTTTCTTGTGGCCCATGTCAGGTTCGGGAGAAAATTCGGAATGACACTTTCAGGTGTTTTCCTTTGAACTTTCTGGACAAATTCCCGCATTAACGCATGCCTTCCCTCAGGACTCTCGCTACGATAAAGGCTTTAAAGAGCGTGTTCGAGAGGATATGCTAGTGCGTCTTCTAGATGCCTTCGTCTGGCGGAGTCATGGTATGTTTATATTTCTTGTATGTTGTTAGATTTCTGACCCACCCTTCAGAGAGACAGGAGATCGACCAGTTGGGATTCACGTACGTTCAAGGGATGAACGTTCTGGCTGCCCCTTTTCTCTACACGATGCCTTCGGAAGTTGAGGCCTTTTTCTGCTTCGCCAAGTTCATAGAGGAGTCGTGTCCTCTATATGTTCAGCCGACACTGGAAGGTGTCCACCGTGGTTTGAAGGTTAACCCAATATGCTGGGTAGAAGCACGTCGGCTGACATTGCCCTTCAGCTTCTAGATAGATGCCTTCAAT
>JADNRV010000587.1:0-23531 GCA_015499995.1 Flammula alnicola
GTCGACTCTGGCATTGAGTGTTTCCCCGGGCCAAGTTGAAACTTGAGATAGTCCTAAATGGCGGAGGTTCTTCAATTTCGTGATAGAATCCAAAAAGCGTTCGGGATCCCTAGATCCAAAGTGGAGGTACTGCATGTTGGGGGCTTGTTTCACCATGGAGTCCAAGAATAACTGCATAACGCGATGGGGATAGGTTTCCTCTTCCTTCACATGAACACGAAGAAGAGAGGACGAAACAAGAAGAAGGACTTCCGAATAATAGCCTCGTCTGATACTAAGCTCGCGAAGACGGGGGAAGAATGGCTTGTGTGTCTTCTGTACGACACGCAAAAAGGCCGACCGGTATACACTGTCGGACTCCGGATGGTAGATGAGGTGGCGAACACGTCTTGCATATTTGTCGAGTAAGGCCCATTCGCAATCCAGAATGGGACCATCGAGAGCCTGCAGAAGTAACCTTTAAGCAGTTTATCTAATGTAAAAAAACATGTAAATGACGAACATATCGACGTTGATTATTCTTGTCAACCACTTTAAAGGCAGACAAGAGTCTCAACAAATGTGACATCTTGTCTATTTTCCTCCACAGCAGATCCAATGCCACCTCGGTAAAGGCATGGCATGTCAGGGAAAGGTTCAGCAGCGTAGAACGATGGGATTTTCCCTCAGAGTCCGTTCATCGATTTCGGTCCAGGAAATTCGAGGTCATGTTGAGGTGACAAGTGGCCTAGAATTTGAAGAAAGTTATCTTGGTTCAGGAGAGCAGGGTGCATTGCGGACTCGTGATCCGTGGGTGACCGGTGAAAGTTGGATGGGATCGTGTGCGATTCCATCTTACTTATACTTATCCTTGTACAGGGTGGCACTGTTCAGGTGGTGGCCCGCTTTACTATTCCGGCAATATATTTACTACACGGAAAGACAAATAACACCGTGACGCCCACCAAAAACAGAGTCAAACGCATGGCTACAACGCAAAAGGCTCGATTCAGGATGTGGCTGGTGGTAGAAAACATCCCTAGCTACCAGATCGCAGTAATAGATATTGAGAGAGATAGCGTTCGTGCCCGTGAAAATATTAGCGCCCATCACTTGAAAGTATAACTCGCAAGGGACAGACCTGAATTTGGAGTAACTTATAGATTTGGTATGAAAATCCCACCGGAATTCATTCAAACGAACATTCACTCGCGCGAGCTACGACTGTCTAGATCTTTAACGTCTCGAGCCTTGGAATTGGTTCAGGTCTAGTGTTGATCGAGATTTGCTTTGGAGGCCTCAAACTTCGCTTTTATATACTTGATCTATATCTTCTTGCTATGACACCCTCCTACACAGTTGACGCGTTGATGTGAAATGAGCAACAAATTTTGCTTCTGCAGTGTACGTGCGACACTCACTGGCCCTGACTGCTGCAGGTCATCCAACCTAGAAACAGCGGTGCGACAGAACGGAGACGTCGTGTCACATAGCATTCCGACGGCCGACGGTAAAACAAGCCTAATATCTGGTTTGACGTCAACTCTCATTTTTGTTGAGCAGCTTGAGCTTCGCTGACCACGGGCGCGACTGCGTGCGAGCCTCGCTCCTTGGTTCCCATTTCTAAATTGTTCCAGCGCTTTCTATGAACAGACCCATCAACGCATTACGTAACGAGCCTAAGACTGATAAATCAGGACGACCCGACCCCCGCAAAACGAGAAAGTGGACGCAAGCCCACAATCGTACATGCTACCTCCAGACGCGATTCAAGACAAACTTCAAGATTCCCAAATGGCTACAGAACAGCGGCCGATCACCTTTTTCGACATCACCGTTGGCGACAAGGCTGTGGGAAGGATAGTCTTTTCGCTTTACAGCGACCTGGTGCCCAAGACAGCGGAGAACTTTCGTAAGTCGCGTTGCTTGGTATCAATCGTAAGATGAAGCTGACTTACGTGGGTTGCGAATAGGTGCCCTGTGTACTGGCGAAAAGGGAGTCGGACACTCGGGAAAACTGCTCTCCTATAAGGGATCAGGTTTCCATCGTGTAATCAAGGGGTTAGTTTTCTCAGTTTCATGAGGTAACATCCATATCTTGACATAACGCAAACGTAGTTTTATGTGCCAGGGAGGAGATTTCACTGCTGGAAATGGTTCGTTGAATCGTCGATCAGTCTTCCATCTGACTGACTAAATCATACTGCCAACAGGAACTGGCGGAGAATCGATCTACGGTGAAAAGTTTGAGGATGAAGCCTTCGCAGTCAAGCACACAAAACCATTCCTCCTTTCTATGGTGCGCACATGTATTTTAGTTCGATCAGAATAGAAATTTACAGCAGGTAGGCTAATGCTGGGCCTAACACAAACGGATCACAATTCTTCATCACCGTAGCGCCCACAGACCACCTGGATGGAAAGCATGTCGTGTTCGGAGAGGTTATCAAAGGAAAATCCATAGGTGTTTAATTTTCAAGTATCTATTCGCGCGTTTTTGGCCTCATCTATCTTATCTAGTACGCCAAATCGAGAACTTCCCCACATCCTCGGGCGACGTGCCAACATCGCCAGTTGTCATCGCAGACTGTGGTGTACTTTCTCCGGATGACCCCTCGCTGAAAGATGACCCGGAAGCTCAAGCTGGAGATCCATATGAAGATTACCCTGTCGACGAAGATAAGGACTCCGAGAATCCGGAAATCGCGCTTCAGATCGCGAAGGCGGTGAGGGAAGTTGGAAACAAGCTTTTCAAGGAAGGAAAGACGGAGGAGGCCCTGCAGAAATATCAAAGTGAGTTTCCAGTATCTGTTCACCAAGATTCGTCGTATCAATCAATATCCTTTGCAGAGTCCATTCGTTATCTAGATGTACACCCTGTTCTTCCTGATGGCTCGTCACCAGAACTACAAGAGAGCTTCAACGCCCTACTTGCGCCTCTCCTTCTCAATTCCGCACTTGCGGCTATCCGCTCACAACCCCAATCATCGGCGAACGCTTTGATTGCTATCAGCAGCGCTACCCGAGCGCTCAATAACCTCACGCTAAGCAACGCGGATAAGGGTAAGTCATCCCACCCAAATCGAATGATACAAAAAGCCTAATCACGAATCGCGTCTAGCCAAAGCACTTTACCGCCGTGCAGTGGCTCATACTTACATGAAAGACGAGGATAAAGCGGAGCACGATCTCGTCGAGGCTAGCCAACTTGTCCCCGAGGATGCCGCCATCGTGAATGAGCTGGCCAAGATTAGACAGCAGCGAAAAGAGAAGAGAGACAAGGAAAAGAAGCAGTTCAAGAAGATGTTTGCGTGATTTTCTTGTCATATACTCGAGTAGAATACAGAGGATAATCACCTATAGGGATTGGAGGAACCCAAAAATGTATACTAATAATGCCATGAGACTCTGTGCACGAAGCTATTATCCTGGATCCAGAATACTTATGTTTGATGAGAATGCCATTTGATTCTTTGTCACCGTAAAAATAGCGTTGCAGTCTGGCCCCCAATTACGTAGCCGCTAGTTTCCAGGAATGGAATTGATCCACTGATCCCCGACACCGCAAAGGTACACATCGTGGGTGCGTCCCGACGTCAATGTACACTTTGTGGTGTTCGCTCACACCGCTAGCTATCCTTACGTGGCATGACTGCTATTACTCTACTTCGAGACCTTTTGAGGTCGCCGGATGAGGCCACGGTAGTTCTGGAGGCGACTCTGGTGACTACTTCCGAGAATCAAGACGCACATAATAGACGGGTTTTGGCCGTGGTATCTCATAAGGATGATTGGGACCTTACTGAAGAAGGAAGGTGTGTGTCTAGTTGGGCTACCGAATAACTGGGAACGCTGTTTATGTGGTTCTAGTCTGTTTATTTGCAAATACAAGTCGGGTCTCAACGGGCGGCCAGACGAGCTCGATATACAGCGTGTTCTTCCAATCTATGGAGAATTCTCAATTGTTATCAGCCAGATGCGTCGTGGAACTATCGATCTTCGACCAGCGAAGTCATCGACGTCCCTATTAGAGCAACCGCGTTCTGGTGAGAAGAGCTAGACATTCTGGGATCTAATATGCAGCTGAGGTGTTTTATGCAGTCATCACTCTCACTGTGACACCCGCAGAAGGAATCCAGGATGATATGCAGCCCCCGACGTTCTTCACCTACGATGTCCAAAGCTTGCGCAGTTTAGTTACCGAGTGCAAGCGCCTCAAAGAAGTGTCGGGTCGGTTTCCTAATCCTGCTGTCATACCAACTGATCGTTTTCTAAACGTTTCTGTTCTATAATTGGCCCCATCATCACCGTCCGCATAATAATCCAGATGTCGATGCTAATGCTGTGGTCAACCTCGCTTCATCGACAACCCACTTCAGCTGGCTGAAGCCATATTTCGAGAAACGCATGACGATTGCTACTCGTACGTCTTTGCTTCGTGGGCTAATAGTGGTGGATCTGCTAGAGCTTCTGTCTACCAGTGACCTCAATGCCTCAGGATTTACGCCAGGTTAATCGGCCACTATCGGAACGCCTGTCCCCAGCATGCGCAGGACTCACGGGAGATGACCATGAAGACGCTCAAATAATAAGGGACGACTGGATTCGCGCCAAAGCTAGAGGGATGTCAAGAATAGGTCGAAGGAATTTGAGGTGAGTGTGATTTGGATATTATTTTACTCCGGGCACTGAGCGTAATGATGTGGGCGCAGCTTGCGACTGGGTACTTTCAATGTCAACGGGAAGATGCCCTCTCAGGACCTATCCGCTTGGGTGCAGAAGAACGTTAATACGGTCAAGAAAACTGCGGTTGATGATGGATCACCATCACTCCCGCCGACGAGCAAGGTATCACCGATCTCTCTCGGGGAGGTCGTCGTGAATCCTTTTGACCGGAGTACGTTTGCCGACATCTTTTCAAACAAAATAACGTTGATGAGCTCGATTAGTTCTTCACAAACCCAAGTCCGCTGCCTCAACCGAGGAGAAGGAAAAAGAGGAACAGTCATTACGGGTTGATACCTCTGACCCAGATGATCCCGACATTCTCGTCCTGGGGTTTCAGGAGCTTGACCTTTCAACGGAGGCCTTGATATATTCAACTGGGACAGTCAGAGAAGACGCGTGGTGCCTTGCCGTCATCGCTTCGTTAGGAGAAAAGGCAGTGAAATACGAAAAGGTCAATTGTCTTTCTGCGCATGTTGGAATTTTTTCATGGAATATCACTCTTCTTGCACATGCAGCTCGTTTCGAAGCAGTTAGTTGGGATGCTTCTTGTGATTTTCGTGAAAAAGGCACTTAAAGATTGTTTCGGAGAAATCAAAACCTCTGCTGCTGGGGCTGGCATTCTGGGCGTCATGGTTTGCTCGAACACCTTGCCACATATTCCCGTCATTAACTCCGTCGGTCATTATTTAGGGAAACAAAGGAGGCATCGCCGTCCGTTTATCCTTCACCCCTCCCGTTTCCACCGCTGCGAGGAAGCCGTCCATCCGTTCCCCAGGAGCGACGACACTCACCTTTGTGAACGCACACCTAGCTGCATTTGATGAAATGGTGGATAAGCGGAACTCGGATTTTCAGGACCTCTCGAGGAGGTTGAGCTTTGAGGGTGTCGCGCCACGCTCCTCTTCGCCTGTGGCGGAGACCGAAGGGGGCGATGACCATGCGGTTGTGGATACGTCAATGACGTCGGCGGTGTGGCTGCCCCCGCCGTTAAGCGTGTACGAAACGGACGTGCTATTTTGGATGGTAGGTTCAATATAAGTGTTATTTTGTTTATCTACATATCTGACCACCTTCTCTATCCATATTGTTACATAGGGAGGTGCGTATTCGACTTGATTCCGAGTTCGCGTGCTTTAATGACGTGTATGGATTAGACTTGAACTACAGAGTCGATATTCCAGACACGTCGATAAGGAGAATCCTCCGCGACGATGAATGGGAAAACGGGTCCAAGTTGAAAGCTTTACTCCGATTTGATCAAGTCAGTAAACCATGATATCGGGTATCGGTTAATCGGCAGCATTCTTATTGCGGATTGGGCAGCTTAAGAAATCTATGGACGACAAGAAAGCGTTTGAGGGATTCCACGAGGCGCCTATTACGCACGTGCCGTACGTCTTTCGTCTTTCCGACATGGCCGACTAGTTTGATTCCTTTTTCCTCGTAGAACGTATCGGTTTAGCCCAGGCTTGACGATGGACAAGTTGGGCTATGATCTCAAGTAAGTGTGGGTTCGTACCGGAAGGCTCAGATGGCTGATGCGTATGTGATTTTAGGAGAAAGCCTGCGTGGACGGATCGAATCCTGTACATGCATGGACCAACATGCGAAGTAGATCAACTTTCGTACACTAGTCATCCGCAGATTAACATGAGCGATCATCGGTCTGTTGCCGCTGATTTTTCTGTGGATGTATGTTCAGTCTCATCCTCCCTCGTTAACACCTTGCTGATGTGAGAGGAATAGGTCGACGTATACGATGTAGAAATGCTTCAAGCAAACGTCCGGAAGTTGTTGACTGATGTCCAACATCTTGATGGCGAAAGCACACATGACCGGGGAGGCCTAAAGATCGATGATACCTACGTAGACTTCGAAAAGATTTCGTAAGTCCTTTCCTTGCATTTTCATACCGTCAATGAGACTCAATTTACCTTATGCAAAGGTATGGAATCCCAGTAGAACGGAAGATCAAGGTTCGGAATATGAGCAAGGCATGTCGGAGGAGGATCACGTTCATTGGCAATCGTTCCAAACGTTCACTCGTCTGCGCAGAGTCCGTGTGCCTTCCGATTCGTTCCCGTTCAACTCGATTCTCCAATTTGTAAGTGACTATATGTGCATAACCCCAACACTAGTCCTTTATATCTTCTTCTAGGTCCTGAATGGTTAAATATCCATCCTATGATGGTCAGTTTTCCACTGCATTCTCCGTCTAACCGCTGACGATCTCCCAGGGGGTACTTCTTCCAGACGAGGTCACAGAGATCATCTTGAGCGCCTGCGTCGACAATAATATTGCCTCCATTCTCAATCTGAGACCCAAAGACTTGAGCGGGACATTGATTTTGCATACAGTTATGGGGAAGGACCATTTTATATCGGTGTCAGGGGAATATCGTCAGTTTCTTCCTCTTCCTTACATCAATTTATTATCGGGAGCGCGCTAAATTACTGCGATAGAGTATACCTGTTTCGCCAACAAACTCTCCCGACTGACTCGGCTCCGAGGCTCAATAAGATCGATGGAGTCGCCCAACGACCTCCTCCCGGAGAATCACTCGATCAATGCACCCAGAGAGATAATGCGACTCATCAATTGGATGATGACGGACACTACAAACGCGGTACTGGATCATCTACTGTTCGGTCGATCTCATGTACTCACACTGGGCAGGGCGACATGTTCCTTGCTCGGGCCGACGAAAATATCGTGAAAAATATTAGAGAGGTAAGGATGGATATTTTTCTGCTCAACAAGTCGAATTGAATCTTTCTATTGCCCTAGTGTCTGGATACGGGGGTCGAGTTTCCGTATAAGCCGGAAACTTCAGACCCGCAAATACCTATTGCGTTCGCTGCCACACTACTGGAACTTTTAGAGTCTCTATCCGACGCAATAATACCTGCACCGTTGCACACGCGGTGCCTGGAGATGACCAATCGTGATGAAGCATTCGAGGTGTGTCTTACCGTGCGTTCCCTTACACGCGGTCTTAATGATCTCCATCTTAGCTTCTCGATGCCCTACCGCCAGCGTCTGTTAATGTTCGTCCTGTTTCTGATATGAAAATTGACGGTCCGCGATGCGATCCTTACCAACAAAATATCAATAGGTCTGGATTTCTGTCACTGCCTTCTTGCATTACATCTGTCAAGCCTCCAAGAATGAAGACCAAACAGAGCGTATTGGTAAGTCTCATTCCGTAACATCCCACCTTGCAGATGGCCTGACCGCTATTCGATCCAGCGACCGTTCTCGCTCCCGTCCTTCTTCGTGACGATATCGCTTCCTTAACGCCGCCTATATCGCCCATTGGGAAGCGCAATTTCTTGTTGTACTTTATTAGTTGATTACAGGTGCGAGGGTCAATTTATATGTATCTTTGAAACATTCCATAGAGTGGATATTGACTGCTCCAAGTGTCGAGAAATCCGACGTCCACAAGGCACTTTGTTCTTATTATAAATACCCTATGTAGTTGTTTTGCTGGAATAGAAATACCACCTAGTTTCTTTGAGCATGAAGTCCCGACTAGATAATATTATGAAAGAAGACCATCGAACTAAATAAAATACAGCTAATGGACATCTCCATACTCGTGTACCCAGACCCACTCAACAACAACTCCAAGCCGCTCTATCTTAATGCTTCCCTGGTGACCGGTCAACGTTTCAACGCCGAAGTCCAGCACGGCAAGAGGGACCATCGAGCGACCGCAGAGATCCTCAGCTAGATTAGATTAGATAGGATCAGAGGCTGTGCATTTCCGTAGATAGATGCCAGCGGAACTCATGGTTGAATCACACCTCAAGGCCTCACCGGCACCTCTTGCCTGCGACGCTATACGTATTACTACACGGCGTGCTCGACGCACATCCAAGCCCACGCTTCCTAGATTCCAGCCAGATTGGACTGCTCCAACGGCATCTTCCAATTCTTCCAACGGGTTATCAGTGTGGCTTTGTTTGTACTGACAGGCAAGTGCAGGCAAGGTGGACGCATTGGCAAATGAATTCTTTTCAAGTTTGCAAATGGTTCAAGGGTCCTTTGTTCGACAAACTCCGCAAGCGACTGGATGCTGGTGGTCTCTGCCTTCGTTAATACCCTAGAAAACATGTTGAAATCGGCAGGAATCTTTCTTTCTTTCCTCCACCACCAAATTCCCCAGTAGGCAAATATGGCTGAACGGCCCTTCTCAGTTGTGTCGAGCGAATCTGCCGCCCTCGCGGCCAACTTTCCTTTACCCAACGACGATTCTGCCTCTTCCGTCCGCGAACCTCATGCACCCTACCTCTCCAAAGTCACCCCCGCCACGACAGAATCGCCACGAGACTCTAAGACCTTCCTGCAGGCAACTCCTAATGATTCTGGGATGCTTCTTGCAAGCAAGTATCAACCATTGCCGCAAGAAGACCCCGGCGCAGCCGATACTAAAGCCAAACGCCGTCCACTCCTTCTCATCTTCATTGCCTGCTTTGCTCTCGTGGTAGTGGCTCTTGCGGTCATGCTACCTGTATATTTGACTGTTATTAAGCCACACTCTTCGTCGATGGCGCAGCAACCTGCACCAGCTGCAGGTCCAACTACTGCTGGCGGTGGCGGTGAGAGCCCGACCACTCCAATATCAGCAGAAGCGATTACTGGAGGTGATGGATCGACCGTCAAAGCCGGCGACGGGTCAACCTTTACCTACAGGAACCAGTTTGGTGGAATTTGTAAGTTTTTTTGTTTTCGTTAGCGAGGCGGAGATTGTTGGGTTGTTCGACCACCGCCTAAAGTGCGACTTTGCTATGTAGATGAGCTATTTTTATCGAGGCTTCCTTGATGAAAGATCGACGCCTTGACCCAAATTCTGACGCCGTCTTTTTTTGCCAGGGTATGCCGACTCCAACGATCCTTACAACAACAATGCGTATCCAAACTCATGGACTCCGCCTCTCAACCAGAGTTGGAACTTTGGTACAAATCGTATATATGGGTACGCAAGCAATACATCTACCGCCGCAAAACACCTAATTGATTATCATCATGTCTTCTAGTGTCAACCTTGGTGGCTGGTTCGTGCTCGAGCCTTTTATTACCCCAGTGCTATACCAAAAATACCCCGGCGCTACCGACGAGTGGAGCCTCAGTACCTTGATGGCGGCTGATACTGCCAACGGTGGTTTAAACCAGCTCGAGGACCATTATAAGACTTTTATCGTGAGTGCAATGGATTATCTTCGTCGGTGATGTGACATACCTGATTGTCTTCGATCTTCGACCCCAGACCGAACAAGATATCGCGGAGATTGCGGGCGCTGGGTTGAACTGGGTTAGATTGCCAATTCCCTTTTGGGCCGTTGACAAGTGGGGAAATGAACCTTTCCTCGCCAAGACTTCTTGGAAGTAAGGAGATTGCATCTTCGACGGCCGTCGACCACTTAATTCACGCTCTCGTGCGCAGATACATCGTTCAAGCTCTCCAATGGTGTAGGAAGTATGGTATCCGCGTTAAGTTCGACCTGCACACCATCCCAGGATCACAAAACGGTCTGTCCCTTTTCCAAGCCCGAGGACAGGGGTTATATCTCACAACGACGTTCAGGATACAACCACTCAGGAAAGGGAGGCCAAGTCAACTTCCTCATGGGCGTTATGGGAATGGCCAACGCCCAGCGGGCGATGAATTATATTCGTATCATCACCGAGTTCATATCTCAGCCTGAGTGGAAGGATGTCGTCCCGGTATTCGGTATCATGAACGAGGCCCTGATTTCTGAAATCGGAGTCACTGAGCTGCGTAGCTTGTGAGTCTGTTCTCGTATTTTTCTCGATTCCAGCACCTGATGCGCAATTTGAAGCTATGTCGAAGTCTATGATATGATACGCGGCATTACTGGTGTTGGCGAGGGCAAAGGACCGTTCATTAGCATTCACGATGGATTCGAAGGGGCTGACCCTAGTCCATGGGCTGGTTTCATGAGTGGATCGGATCGGATGGCTTTAGATATGCATCCTTACTTTGCCTTTGGCGGAGGACCCGCCCTTGCTCCCATTGATACTGGTGTTGGTCCGAACGCTGGTGGAACCTGGCCACAGACAGCCTGCAATGTATTGGCTTCCTACACGAACAGAAGGCAAGCCATGTATCTTATCAGCCTAAAAGTAACAGACTGATATTCTTCATGTAGTCGAACTGGGTTTGGAGTTACGTTTGCTGGCGAATGGAGCAATGGAATCAATGATTGCGGTTTGTTCTTGAGGAGCGTTGGCGGCACCCCAACCTATGGCGGCAATTGCTCGGACTGGCAAGACTCCACCAACTGGACTGCTGGAACCAAGGCAGGTATTCAAGCATTTGCGGAGGCCAGTATGGATTCGCTTCGGGATTGGTTCTTCTGGACTTGGAAGGTGCGTTTTTTTTATTGACGACGTTGTTGCCTTTTCCGTGCTCACACCTGTCGAAACCTTCTTTCGGATAGGTCGCCAATTCCACTGCTGGAATCGTCGAGTCGCCTCTATGGTCATACCAACTTGGTCTTCAACAAGGTTGGATGCCGACTGACCCCAGGACAGCGATTGGCAAATGCGGTCCCTCATCCGGACCAGTGTTTGATGGAACCTACGACTCGTGGATGACGGGTGGTGCTGGCGCAGGCACGATTGCAGCAGCCCAGACTGCACAATACCCATACCCGCCTGCCAATCTTCAGAGCACGCCAGTCGGCCCCTTGCCCGTTTACACTTCCACTGGGTCTATCGCCACTCTGCCAGCGCCGACTTTCACAGACACGAAGGGAAAGCCTATCAGTTCTGGTGACGATGGATGGTTCAACCCAAATGACAGTCAATCTGGCCCGACGCCCATTCCCGGTTGTAACTATCCTGACCCGTGGAACGCGCTTGCTGTTCCTGTACCCACCGGATGTACTGGAGGCGTCGACGCGGCATTGCCAGCCGCCATCACACCCCCGCCCAGCCGACGTTAATGAGCCTCAAAAATACTCACTGATCGTCTCTTTGGACGCCGAACGGACTCATGACTGAGCGCTGAGCTCTGCAAAGTACACTTCTACATGTTTGATCAATGTACTCTTTAGAACATACTTACATATTGACTTTATCACACTTGCATTACTAGCTGCCCGCCTTTGGCCTTGGACCGTTGATTCATACCTACCTATACTTACCATCGTTTCTGGGATTTTTGGGGATTTTTTTGTGCCTGTATATCTTACATACTGAACGTACATAGGACACTGGACTTACTTCTGCTCACGTTCCCCATTGCCTAGATAAGGTGATCTGAAGCTCAGGCAGGCGCGCCGCGTTCTCGAGAGAAAAGAGGTCGTCTCCGGGAACGCAGGGAGATAATACCTCGAGTGTCAATGCAAATTTAACTGGAAACTGAATACCTATAATCCCAATGCCCGTCTTTAGACTCGAACCCTCGTGCCATTCTCGACAATATTTCAAAATTTCGATTGGGATTTTTTATATCAAAGAGGCTTGCCTGATAAGCTTCAGCAGAACGACGGTCACAAGTGGGGTTTCCTGCATTATAGAAGAAGGCTGACAAGTAAAATACACCTAATGGTCCTCTTGCGACCTGTGTGGTTCTTCCAAATCAACAAGAACACCAAGCTGCTCTATTTTTCCGATGCCTTCTTCAAAACCCGGCCCTCGCAGTTCCTTGAATTTAACAGTACCAATTGGCACTCCCATCTCTGCTCGTTGGCGCAACAAGTTAAGGAGGTCTTCCATGGAAAGTTGGTCGCTACTGATAGTCGTCACGAAACAAATGAAATTTGGTCAGACGAGGGAGGAGCACAAGTTGATCTCCTATTTCTGAGTTGTTGATACGAGCACTGAGCAGCGGAAGTAGATAGTGGAACGTATGGATTTACTCATGCGCAGAGTCTCGACTTTCGGGAAGGAAAGTAAAATGTCAACAACTAGGCGTCCCGTGACAATTGAGGCTGGAGATTGGTGAGGGTAAGGTCATTTGTGTCTGAACCGACGATTTTAGGAGGGAAAGGAAGGGAAGAAGTGTTCCGTGAAATTGGCGTTTTGAGGACCACTGGAGAAAGAAGCGACCTTTCCTGATTGGTGATGATAGGCATTATGCAACGAAAGTTCTGTAGAATAGATCGACAATGAAATGGTTCTCCCTACATGCCCCCAAGATCTCAGCATTCGGTCAGAGCCGTCATTAAGCGGAAGTGATCGTTGACAGCGACGTCGAAGCATCTGATATCCATATTGCAGTCTGAAGGAACTTTGAGGTAGGCGAGGATCACGCTGCAGGTGAGGTTCCGACGAGCATGACGGACGAGTTGCGGCAGACTGACATCCTCGGTGGGTAGGGCCAACATCTCGCCTGTAGTTTCCCAGACACAATACACCAACTCGAGGTTTTTGAGTTTCGGCATGCCTTCAAGGGCGCGCAGCCAGCTACAGCTGTAAGGTCCCGAGTGCGCGAGACCTCATGCAGGCAAATGTACCGCTACTGAGAGTGAGGTAGATTTTGGAGGAAAGGTATTCAGGTTGGCATATGAATCCTAGGAGATGGAATGTTCGAAGCTGAGGAAGGTCCCGAAAGGGTTGTGGCAATGCTAAGTCCTCGCTCTGATAAAACTCGCGAAGGAGAGAAAAGGACTGTAAGTTGGGCAACGGTTGCGTTAAAGCTGGCGCCAAACTCTCCCATTGTGATTTGTTGGTTTTAATGGCTAATATACGGGATCTGTTGATGAGTGGTAAAGCCAAGTTGAAGATGTCGTCCGCGATATTGATTCCCTGAAAGATCATCCAGCAAGTTAAGAAGGGACCCACTCTCAGCCTCCCATGCCACAGCGTCTCCGGATTCGACTGGTTATTGATGGGACAACAACGTTGAGAGGGGCAGATCCTGTGCGCGAAATTACTTCCTCTATCCATGGCAAAGGATCCCCAAAATCCAAAGAGGCCGCCCAGATCATCGGGAATCCGAGCGTGACCTGCCTCCATTTATGGAACACTTGCGACGTCCTTCGTGTCGTCTGGCTGGACGATGTGTGCGTTCGAAATCGAGAGAGGCGTTGAACATGAATATTCTCGACAAAATGTCGTCGTCGAGTGTTGAAACCGGGCTTTGGAATTGAATAGACGGAGGTCGTCTACAGTGGTAGATCAGGAGGAGTCAAGGTGAACTCGATGTCGTCAAAGAGGGGATCGTAAGACATGAGTTGAAAGCTTCAAGATGTTGAGGAAGAAAATGAAGGTATGTATCGTGAGAGGACAAGCGCACGGTGTCACGGCATATCGATATATTGGGCAAGTGATGCCAGCAATCAATATGGCACAGGTTTCCCGGTACGTTAGAATCAAACAATTTGCGACTAATTGTCAATGTAAATTTACCTGGGTAACATACTGAATAGCTATAACCCCAAATTCGCAGTTTTAGACTCGAACCCTCGTGCCCTTCTCAACGATATTTCAAATTTTCGGAGAAAACTAGAGAAAAACAGCGTGTGCTGTATGTTGTCAATTATGTGCGCCAGTGCACCGCAAAATCGTGAACTGAAGGCAGATATGCATGCTCGAGGTGACCGACTCCCGGGTGGCCAAGCTTGTATACGAAAATGAAATTAAGTACAAAGTCGATTGGACGTTGACGATAGCTAGGGTAACAATTATAAAGCAATATATAGAGTAAGGTAGTATAAGTAGTACATCACCGATAACTATAGCGGTGTGTTTCTTTTCTATAGAGTGAGTGACGCGTAGAGTGTGAAGCTATGAAGCCAACACAGGTATCGAGGGCACCAAGGCCTCGGGTGCAAGACGCGCCCTTTTCGTGTCTTCGGTCCCTTCGGGAGATTCGTCTAGAGGTCGTTTTGGTTTGTCGGCGCACTGGCAGCAGAGCAGGAGTAGGAGTTACATCTTCCGCTGGTGGTGCTAGAGTAGCTTGTGCCGCAGCTGATATTCAAAAAACCAGTTTCATGAGCGATGTACGACGGAGCAGCAGAATATAGAAGTACTCACCATATGCTTTTTTCTGCTCTGCAGAGGGGCGGAAGTACGGTTGTGCGAGCCAGTGTGGCATCACCTTGATTCCTGTTATAGGTTCAACGGTGATAAGGTCCTTCAGTGTTGTACCCTCCGCCGCCTTCGCATCGGCTACAAGCACACAGCGACCACCACAATTCATCAGCAACATAAACGACAAAAAAGACCCAAACAAAAACGTACATACCTCCATCCGCTCCTTCATCTCATTACACACGTCAACATAAGCCTGCAAGCACTCCTTCATATTCTTCGGGCTAATCCTGACTTTACCCAACTTCTCCCTCAGATCCTGCTCTTTAACCAGCCCCGGCCGCAGGATCTTGAACAAATGCCCCTTGATCCCGCTCACGCTCGTCGTCGTCTTCAAGTCCTTAACGATCTCGAGGTACTCCAGCGCTAGATCCACGTGGCGTGGATGGCGCACGAGCATCTGCGCGTCCGAGTCGTAGGCCGGGGAGTCGAGCGGGTGCTCGATGCCGGCGAAGAGCGCGGGGTTGTATAGCTGGCCTTCGGCGCTCATGACGCCGTCGGCGCCGGTGCTTTGAGGCAGGCGTCGATGTCGGCTTGGTAGAGGATGTTGCCGTTGGCGAAGACGGGGACGGAAACGGCTTGTTTGACGGCTCGGATTTTGTCCCAGTCTGCTAGGCCCTGGAGCGTAGGAAAGATAAATACAGATGGTCTGCGGAGAGAAGAGATAGGACGTACAGTATTCTGTCCCCTCTGCTCGCGTAATCGTCCATGGCAAGTGATAATCTGCGCTCCAGCTCTTTCCAACATTTTTGCATACTCGACAGTCTTCTCTATCGTTGGGAATACGCGAAATTTGGCGGTGACGGGTATAGAGAGATTCACATGGAGAATATTAACTGAAAAGGAGAGTCAATATTAGAACACACACTCGGCACGCCTCAGCATGACTCACTGAGCTTATAAATCAGATCCCAATCATCCTGCAAGAACGATCCATAGCGCCCCGCTTCGCGATATCCTGCGGACACCCAAGATTGAGATCCACCGCATCACAGTGCTTCTCCACCACCTTGGCCGAAATCAGCAACTGCTCTGGGTCGTTTGCGCAAAACTGGACGATCAGTGGCCGATCGGTCGTGGGGTCGCCTTCTTCGCCAGATATTAAGTCAAAGTTCGCATTGCGGTACGTCTTGTTGTTGGCGTCCACGAACATCTGTATTTGGTGTTATATTTAAGTAGAAAAGAAGGACAGAGGGATGAAAGGACCTTGGCATTGATCATAGGTGTGTATATGAGCTACAACCGATAGTTTTTAATATCCAGAACTTGAAAATCATAGAAGCACCACTGCCTACCTGAGCCCCATATCGTCTAGACAATCTCCTCCATGCCTACATCACGAATAAATACTCAGTCGCCGCCCAAGAAAAAAGGTAGACGTACCAGCTCACTCTGATCGACCATAGGTGCAACGATGTATTTCGGGCTTCCCAGCACATCGCGATAGAACTGGTATCCACCCGGCTTCTTGGGTATGGAGGTTATATTCGATCCCACTTCTGACATGATGGCTCGTATAGAGGCGCGGAGCGCGCTGAAGGCGCCTTGGAAAAGCGATATGATGGTAGAAGAAAGTGAAGGGTATATTTGGCGTTGTTGTCATCTCTCGCCCATCTGCTTTGAACCACTCCTCGACTCCTCCTCAACCACTTCCACATAGGCCGAATAGTCTCGCAACGTCTCAAGATACCCCTACCTTGTTCGCCGTCCTTGCATCCTAGAGTGAATATCCACGCCATTTTCGGCCCGATTCCGTTTCTTGTTGGAGGAGTTTGCAGGACCTGGCCGTATCACACATTCCACCCCACGTCTATGGAGTATTATCCGCCTTTCCTTCTCGGAAGCGATGTATGAAACACAAGTACTACTGCTTCAAGAGTGGGTTGAACGATCTCGAAACCATCCCTTACAAATATATCTTGACACCCCGGACAATTTTACACCGTCCTGGGACTCTGTAGAAAGCTTCCAGCTTCTCCTCAAAGCCTCCTATCGATGGCAAATTCTTGATAGTTACACATTTACTGGTGCGATGCGCGAAGAGTCCTTTCCATTGCTATCCTCTCCAACTCTTCGGACCTTCAAGTTCCGATTTGGACGTTTGGTGCTTCAACAAGCCACCAACAGTGCGAAACCTCGAAATTCACGGTGGTTCTAAACCCACGAATCTTGACATCAAATGGGCCTTCCTTTGTGATTTGGATGCCGTATATGCTTTGCGGTGCTGCTACGCTCTGCGTCTTGACGGTCCTCGACTCGTCTGGGACAGTATTAACACCTACTGACCATCCAACCCACCTACCAGATCCCAAAATTCTCAATTGCTGGGCGCAATAGCGGTACCTGCCCTGGAGCGTCTTAAGCTCTTGATTCATCCCACCTCGGAGCAATGGATTGCTCATCTTTCTGGCTTTTTTGAGCGGTCAGCATGTCCGTTGTCAGATGTCTCTATTCCAGAGACTTGATTCATTCAACATTCTATGCAGGAACATTTCGTGGGCTCAAAAGAAGAACCCCAATCCGTTGCAGGATTTTTAAAGGGATATAACATCGCTTTCTTCTTCGGGCACGAACATACCCTTCCGCTATGAAGGGCACAACCCGGGCCAAGTCCTGGGAAGGTCTCTTATGAACAACTTGTTAGTTTTTAGTGTCAAAGTAGTCAGACTCAGCGAGCTGAAGGATTGCATTATAGGCTATAGTGTTCAGAATATTGTTCTTGTATTGCTATGGATGTAAAGTAATTACGAAAAATTTGAACCTCTATCTATCGGTGACGGTACTCATTTTATTGTCAAGTAGATGGATCGCGAGGGTGGGTAGGGACCATACGCTGAGAGTTCTCCCTCCGACATGGAAGAAAGCAAGGCTATTAATCCCGAATTGTTTGATTCCGAGGTACCATGAAACCTGTGCCGTCTAAGGTCTAATCATTGATTGCTGGCATCACCTCAGGCTGCCGAATATATCGATACACTGTACGCTTGTACTTACTCTCACGATACCTCGATTTTCTTCCTCGACATCTTGAAGCTTTCAACTTATGTCTTACGATCCCCCTTTGACGACATCGAGTTCACCTTGACTCCTCCTAATCTACAAACTGTAGACGACCTCCGTCTATTCAATTCCAAAGCCCCAGTTTCAATACTCGACGACGACATTTTGTCGAGAATATTCATGTTCAACGCCTCTCTCGATTTCGAAGTACACATCGTCCCAGCCAGACGCACGAAGGACCTCGCAAGTGTTCCATAAATGGAGGCAGGTCGCACTCGGATTCCCGATGATCTGGGCGGCCTCTTTGGATTTTGGGGATCCTTTGCCATGGATAGAGGAAGTAATTTCGCACAGGATCTGCCCCTCTCAACGTTGTTGTCCCATCAATAACCATTCCGAATCCGGAGTCGCTGTGTGGGGATGCTGAGAATGGGTCCCTTCTTAACATGCTGGATGATCTTCAGAGGGAATCATATCGCGGACGACATCTTCAACTTGGCTTTACCCTCATCAACAGAGCCCGTATATTGGCCATTAAAACCGACAAATCACAATGGGAGAGTTTGGCGCCAGCTTTAACGCAACCACATCCCAACTTACAGTCCTTTTCCCTCCTTCGCGAGGTTTATCACACTTCGAGGACTTAGCATTGCCTGAAAACCTTTTCGCGGGACCTGCTCCTCAGCTTCGAACATTCCATCTCCAGGATTCATATGCCAACCTGAATACCTTTCCCTCCAAAATCTCACCTCACTCTAGTAGTGGGTACATTTGTGAGGGATCGCGCACTTCGGGCCTTACAGCTGTAGCGTGGCTGCGCGCCCTTGAAGGCATGCCGAAACTCAAAAACCTCGAGCTGGTGTACTGTGTGTGGGAAACTACAGGCGAGACGTTGGCCCCCCTGCCCACCGAGGATGTCAGTCTGCCGCAACTCGAATCTGTCAGCTCCGTCCCTGCAGCGTGATCCTCGCCTACCTCAAAGTTCCTTCAGACTGCAATATAGATATCAGCTGCCTCGACATCACTGTCTACGACCACTTCCGCTTACTGACGCCGACTCTTGCCCGAATGCTGAGATCTTTGGGGGCAATGTCCAAAGGAAGAATCCATTTCATTGTCGATCTATTCTACAGCTCTCTTATTGCATAACCCTATCATCACCAATCAGGAAAAGGTCGCTTCTTTGTCCAGTGGTCCACTCAAAATTTCACAAACGCACTTCTTCCCCTCCTTTCCCTCCTACAAATCGTCGGTTCAGACACAAATGACCTTACCCTCACCAATCTCGAGCCTCCAGTTGTCACAGGACGCCTAGTTGTTGACATTTTACTTTCCTTCCCGAAAGTCGAGACTCTGCGCATGAGTAAAATTCATACGTCCACTATCTACTCCGCTGCTCAGTGCTCGTATCAACGACTCAGAAATAGGAGATCAACTTGTGCTCCTCCCTCGTCTGACCAACATTTCATTATTTGGCATCCCTTTCGGTGACGATCCAGTAGCGACCAACTTTCAATGGAAGACCTCCTTAACTTGTGTGCGCCAACGAGCAGAGATGGGAGTACCAATTGGTACTGTTAAATTCGAGAACTGCAGCCTGGCCCGGGTTTTGAAGATGGCATCGGAAAAGAGCAGCTTGGTGTTCTTGTTGATTTGGAAGAACCACACAGGTCGCAGAGGACCATTAGGTGTATTTTAGTTTGTCATTCACGTTTTCTATAATAAAAGGAAAGACTTGTGATCGTCGTTCTGCTGACTTCGAAGCTTATAAGGCAAACCTCTTTGAATTGCATGGGATAAAAATCGGTGATCGGTCTCGGTGACGGAGGTCAGGACGAGTCCGGTACCAGAGTCTCATTGCGGCCACCAATGTTTGGCCGACCTCGGTTAGCCAAATACGCTCGCCCTCATCCTCTCAATTGGGCGACCACCTCAGAGCGCTTCCAAGCAACTTCCCAAGTGGCCCATTATTAGGCAATGGCATGGGTTAAATGGGTCACGACCCATACGGGCGGGCTGTTCCCTTGCATTTGCCTACCGACAGGGCAAACCAGTGCTCAAGCGCTCAAGGTTGTCCACTTTGATGCCATGTTGCGTGGTGCTCATTTGATAGTGGTGTGGCGGGATCTCGCTTTTTACTATTCAATCCAATTTTTATTCTCTCCAAGATGCTAGATGGCTTTAAGATGTTTTATGTTAATAAGTATGTAGACCACCATCACCATACCCATGAGATAGCTTTCTGACAATATGAATAACTTTTTCCTTCCCTGAAAGCTGAAAGCCGTCAAAGACACAAAAGACATGAAAGTTGTGCAAAAGATACAGTACAAGTAGTTGAAAAAGTTGTTTAAAAATGAAAGTGGCAAAAAGCGGTCAAAAGCAAAAGCAAAAGGAATATGTGATTTTACTGATGGCCTATGTAGTAGGAACCTACCCCTCACACTGCACCATCACCATCAAATCATTAGTACCTTCCCTGGGAAAAGTGATGAGTCTATTACACATTTTTTTAATGCTAAACTCGAGGCCGAGAGTCGATTTGTTCTTGATAGCTTCAGTTATCAAACCAACCTGCAAAGCTGGTCCAAGGTACAAATTTGATAAGTAGACTGTAGAGAATTGATATCTGCTTACTATCGCCGACCCGCATCGCAAGAAATTTGGGACATTTAGCCAAGTCCTTGTCAAAAGCACAGAGAAAAATATTGCCGCCAATCTTTCTGGACTTGTACAGTTTGATTCTGAGTGAAGGTGGTTGACTTTCCTCGCTATTAGATGTAAATTAGCCCTTGCTCAGCACACCCCTGGAAATAATAGAGTCGTACAAGGATGAGGATGCCGTGATATCCCATGCAACAACTCCATTCTTTGCAGCAACAGGATGGCCAACGATAGGTTTTGGGTCTCCGGCAATATCAGCCACGAAGTAATACTTCGCCGCTAACGCCGGAATGATTCCTTGCTTAAGTCCTAGGGGACGATTGCCATTAGTACAGTATATCGCGAATACATTTTGATGGATTATACACCGAGCAGCCTACCTGAGAGTCGTTTCACAGTCAGATCTAGGCTGAAGAAGTCCTCGTAAGATGGAGGTCCGAGTCGTCTATTTAGCGCCCAAGGGTCAGCTCCTTGGCATCCCAGATCTCGATCGATAAGTTATACGCACTTTTTAGATTGTGTACGGCGTTGGGACATGGTTATATAAAACACGTATTCCTGGTGAAACTGAGATGATGATGATAAGAGTGAAAGACGATGAGAGTTAAACTGTGATGGTGTTCTAAAGGCTGTGAACCACAATGTGTGTAAGGCGGAGTCACAGTGGGCACATGCCTTGAACCAAATTGAGCACAGGCTCAAGCCAGTTTGGGGCAGAAAGGATTCGCTAGCACTAACGCCACCACTGGTGAGTCCGTTCCTTGCTTGGAAACTAGTGATGTGCAAGGCTCGGCCTGTAGGCCGCAAGCCGTGAAAGCCGAGACGCGGCTAGCCGAGCCTTGCGAGCCGTGACGCACGGCTTGTTAAGGTCCACGGCTTGGGCTTCAAAAATAACAGGCCGTAAGCCGTGGCTCGAGCCGTGGCTTCATGTATGTATCAGTTGGTGCCTAAAGGTACATAATTTTTGAACATTTTGAATGATAAAATTGCCCACCTGGGCCCTGTTGGATTACAAATCTACTATCTAATCTAAGATCAGTTAGCTCAGTGGTTAGAGCACCGGCATATATAGAGTATATGGAGGGGTCGATCAAAGCCCAGGGCACCTCACAGGTTACGCACTCAATTTTGGGACAGCAATCAAATTAAATTTCAGAGTGTTACAGCCAGCTATCGCGGCCTCCGCGACACTTAAGCGCCCATCAGCACCAGCCAGGGCGCGTAACCTGGCGTGATGCGACGTGACGCGCGCATCACGGCGCAGGTGCACCCGCCAGAAGCGGTGGGTGCCCCAGTCACGTGACGTGTCCCGGGCACCCAGGCAGGCCAGATACATAGAGTATATGGTGGGTTCGGCAGAGGCGCAGGGCACCTGCAAGGGCACCCCCGTTCGGGGGTAGGGCACGTAACCTCCCGAATACCCAATTCTCGAATGGGGTGGCCCGATTGGGCGTTTGGCCATGGGGTGGCCCATTTGGGCCTGCGTCGGGGCGGCACTTTCTCCTTTCTTTCTCCTGTCCATTATTTCTCCTGTATTTCCCTGCCAACTACACACGTCTTGCACTGTTATGAGTTCAATAAAAATATGTTTAAACTATGTATTAAATAACGAGCATTTAATGAGGTCCTCTCTTGCTCTCTTGCGCTGTCTTACTTCCTGAAACACTAGCAGTTGGGTGGCACTCCTCCGGCTAGTGGCGAAGGGCCACATTTCTTTCGCATTTTTCAATAGCTTCTCAGTATCATGTAAACAATAAGTGGCACACCCTTGGCTCATTATAATCCTGGTCATTATTCCGAGAAATGGTGCCTCCCAATTCTGCCTTATTACTTTCCCCGCCTCGACGACGACTTGACGCCGTCCTTGGAAGCAGTTCACCCATGGCACAGCGCAAGAAAGCTCACACAGGTACTTATTTCTGTCAGTTTATTGCGGAACTATTTTCTCATTAAATGTGTTAGATACCCTTCAAAATATCAACAGTACATCGCGCTCAGAGGATGTTAGCATGCCCGGCGAATTGGCGCTTATTGACCCAGAATTGGCGTCAGAACTTGCTTCGGAATCGGGAAGCAAGTTGCCGCATTTGTCAGTCGCGACAAATTCCTCGAACAAGCTCAATTCTATTCAGCAAGAAGCGCACCTGATTCGATTGGAGTTGCAGAAAGGAATGGACAAAGGGAAAGGGACCGATGAAGCATATCCTCGCCATGTCAAGAATTATGTCAAGTTTTGGGAAGCAGACCAAAAGCGACGATTTAAAGAGAACCCAATGCACGAGAAGATCCCCGCACATCCCATCGTTGGAGAAAAGGTGGCGATCTTTCTTCAGGCAGAAATCACACGAAATAAAGTACGTATATTACACCTTTTGTCGCTCATTTCAATGGTTAATGTAAATATAACTACAGCGCAATAATCGAGGCGAAGAGATATCTGGTACATCTATTGGGAAGGAATCCATCAAGCAGTCAATCAGTGCTCTCCAACGCTACATGAACGAACATCAGCACGAAGAAATTTACTTTACTTGTCCAGATACCCGTGTTCCACTCCGCAGCCAGGACTGGATCAAAACATTCGAGAATGCAACAGCCGCGAGTGAGCCGAAACGTATTCAAGAAGTGCATATCCTAAAGGCGAAGGGGACCATCAGTGACTTATATTCAACTGATGATTTAGTACGCATGTCTATCTGGGCATTGGAAGCATTTGGGCCACAAAAGCTTCAGATTCATAATGGATTCCGTGATCGCGCCATGCTCCTTCTATCGACTGCAGTGGCTTTTCGGGGAAACAGCTCTCGCTTAGCCCTGTTATCAGATTTATTCTTCCGATCTATTCCAATGGGAATTATTGGCCCTGACGTGAAGCTTCAGGTAGGCATATTTCTAGTTAAGCGCCGTTTCTAATTATAGTGCCATTTCTAATTATACGCTCATCAGACCCTCGGAATAATGGCCGACCAGTCGAAAACAAATGTTACTGGCCGCGTGGATGAGCATGGCATATTTCGCCACCGCATTCCTGAGTTGTGTGGATTCGCCGGTATAGGGTTTTATTTATTCAGTCACTTTCACATCCTTGAAA
>JADNRV010000588.1:0-23530 GCA_015499995.1 Flammula alnicola
AGAATTGGGGCGACTACATACGAATTCCTTTCCTTCTGCATTGCGAACGACTTCAGGAGGAACACCCTTGAATTGACCATGGCACTCCACCTGAACAAAAAATATTGAGCTCCATATATATATAAATCGAGAAGAGAAACACCTACATCCTCTTCTCCACCATCTTGCACATGTCGACGGCGGCCTTCGTAGGAACAGCCCATCCACGCTTCAAACATATTTCGAACATTGCATGAAGGATTCTTTAAAACAGGTGCGTTGAGTTCAAGGTCATTGAAAGACGAACAATAGACATACCGGCCGGCAGATTGCTGCACGAAACCATGTCAGCAACAGGTACAAAACCTGGGAGGTGGATTAGACAAAAAGGCACATAAGGTGACCGACGAAGAGAACATACCGTCAAGCTTCAGCTGTGAAATGTATGCTTTGCAGGAGTTCGTTGATCTTGGCCGCCGCTCCTCGACAATTCATTGACGGGTATGGAAACTCGCTCAAGAAGTTTTGCTTTCTTCTTGGCGAACCTAGGGACAGAATCAGCAAGCCTGAAATAAGCATGCAGAAAATAATCGACTAAACGTACAGGTAGCAACTTGAACTCGTTCGACAGCGCGAACACCCTGCACAGCTCCAATTTCGACATAGTAATATGACGTGATCTTGCCCAACTCCATGCTTGTAAAGCGACTGGTCGACCTCTCGTACTTGATGCGCTGGCTTTTCTTCAGCAAGACTACAGCCGGATGTGCGATGTCGGCCCGTTTTTGTACCAATCCTAGGTCGCTTTCTTGACAGTCCGCACCGCCGTAGAGAGCAGGAGACCGCGGCATGCGGGCATACCTGAGATGCATGCCAATTAATCTCAAGAAACAGCAGATGAAAAAAAGATAAAACGTACAGATATGTTTACCCTAGCCATGAATGGCCTCGTCCCAGTTCCTAACACGAGCGTTCACATTATCGGCCAATTCCTACACGAACTAAGACTCGATAGGCAGCTGCTGGTTCAAGAGACTCAGATAATACTGGAGTTCCGAATCGTTGGTGATGATGATTCCTTCTCCATACTGGGGTCGACCACCAACCTCGTCCGCCTTGTCATCATCGACGAGATCCACCCGTTGCACGACGAACGTCGTCCTGTGCTGGAAAGCACCGTCGCCAGGACTATCACGAGGGTGGAGCAGAAGTGTGAGTGTGTCAGACTCGTTGGTCTCTCGGCAGCATTGCCCAATCACCAGAACGTTGCGACCTTCCTGCGGGTGGACGAGCAGAAGGGCTTGTTCTACTTTGACGCCTCCTATATTCCCTGCGGTCTCATTTGTGAGTCAGCTCTCCGACTTTAACACCAAAGACTTTCGGCCGGGTGGTGAAGTTACCGACCAGAGCCTTCATGGGGAAATGTACACGACTTTGAAGGCGTCGAGATCAGACTCGCCCGTTTCTGCATTCCGATGCTTGGAGAGCTGAGCATGGCAACGTTAGTCTGAGAAAAAAATTAGGATGGAAAAACGGTCGTAAGAATTAAGACACACCTTGCCAGCGCCAGTAGGGACGCACAGTAAGATAGGCTCGTCGGTACCGAAGGCAATCGGGTACAATTTGCTCTGGGCGCGATTCAGCTTCGGGACTATGAACGCCTCGCGTGCCCATGCAAGCAAACTCACCAGGGGTACTAAGTCGCCCTCCGCGCGCGGGAACATGAATTTCCCTGTAACCCTTCTTCGCGCGCTTGAAGGAGCCGCATCCGGAGGTTTGCACTTCCTGTTCGACATGAGGTGTCCTCCTTGCGAAAACGCCATGCTCTCTAGGTCAACGCGCATGGCCACTTCGACGTTGATTCTCTCCTCAGCATCACATCGCATGAGTTTGGTGGCATCGCGGTTTTTGAGGAATTTGGCGGTGGCGGCGTAGAAGCTCTGGTACTCGAAAAGCCCCATAAGCTGATTTTCGGCGTCGCGAGCGTTGGATTTGGAACCAAAAATGCTGAGAACAGAGGCCGCTCTGTCAGCAGCGGGTGACAGGTCGGGTAGACTTCCGATATTTGACGCTGGCCATCGATAGAATGAGGAGAGGCAATATCTTGACTTTGTTATTCCTCGACGCCTTGCGGCCAATGACGAGATCCTCCTCTTGACCCTCGGCTTCCACCTCGTTTTCGATCCTATTTTCCCCTTCGTCCTCATCTGAGTGCTCTCGAATCTCGAAAGCCTCTTCATATTCCTCCTTCATCAAACACGACCGCAACGTCACCATCCCCGTCATTCTCGGCCTCCTTGCGTTCCTGATCAGGGTCAACCATAGTCTCGTCGTCTGCAGTGTCCGTCGCTGTAAGACACCAGCTCGCCCCAGTTGACGTAACGAAAACAAAAGGAAGAATCACAGCAGCGTTTCCGCGCTAGCGATTCATCTGTTTTCGTAACAAAATCCACAGCAGCGTTTCCGCGCTAGCGGACGGAGCGTCGTTCAGGGAGAATCCAGCACGGCGAGTTGGAGTTCGCGGTGCTCCCACCACTGTGACGCCCATAGTTCGAGGGACTTCGCTGTGCTCAAGGTTGCAATAGGAGAGAGCAGCGTCTGATCGTGCTACCCTCCTCTTATCGGGGTTTTGACCCGTGTCTTGAGACGGTGGCACCCTCCGTAGAGAGGCAGAAAATAGTTGCCCAGCCGAAAAGGACTGAGCATTTGGCTCACAGCATGGACGACGCAAGAGGCAACGTAGAAGATGGTATTAGAGAGTTTGCGCACAGCCACCGGGTGGCTGCACCACAAACGTAAATAGTGGGAACTCGCAGTATACTAGTAATTCGAGGCTGTAAGCTCACACAAGGATCTGATCGTCCTGTTCTCACATGGAAAATTGACCGTAAATGTATCATTCACGGCCAATTTTGACGTTTTGAAATTCTCAATTTTCCAAATTTGGGAAATATCATAAGGAAAAAATCATAATTCTTTTTTTTTTCAGGAAGAATATGTGTAATATGTCCTTTGCCTCATTTGCAATGCATGAAGTAAAGACTTGTTTTATGTTAAGATATAACGCGTTGTGGGTTTCTATTCACGAAGTCGAGCCACGGCCACCAGGTGGCTGACTAAGCCACCTGGTGGCGTTGCGTTGAAACTCTCTAATAACAGCCTCTAATTTCTTCTTAGCTGCCTTTCTCCCTCTTTAAATCCAACAGTGATAACTGGACAAAAACGATCCCCAAATCCTCAGCCAAATCCTCATCCTCATCGAAATGTCCCAGGCTCCCTTCCTCAGAGAAAACCAAGTACAATGTGGGAGTTGCTCCAGGGTTTTATCGATTTCTGGATCCAAGACATGTGCAGCTTGTAAGGCTAGAACATACTGTGTTCGTATGGTCATTTCTATTTGCAAGAATTTCTTATAACTTGAGTTGCATTATCACAGGGAAAGGAATGCCAAAAGGCCGATTGGCCTCAGCACAAGAAGTTCTGCTCACCAGCTGAAGAGTCTTCTAAGTGCATCCGAGCATATGATGCTGCATTTAGCGATCTTCTTCTTTGCCTTGCCCAGTCCATTCTGGACTTTTCCAGTGTTGCAAGGGTTCCCATTGAGCAACGTCGGGAGGCATGGCTCCCCATCTGCCAAAATCAACTGGTATTGCTCCATTTCCATTCAGTGCCAAATCCTGCCCCAGGTCGCCACAACCGCATCCGCCTCGTTGAGGTTAATCTCGACAATATTGCTGACCTAGGTGCAGAGAGAGCCTCCAGCGTTACCACAAGACTCTCCGACCGCTTCCCTTCCGTTTGTTTGGGTTTTGCTGTCATCCCTGATGACCCCAATGTTTGTGGCACTGTCGATGTCATCACCCACCATTTCGATTGGCCCGAGCTTTTTGCGACGTCTGCTGCTATAGCAATTCAGGCGCCGTTGTGTCCGCCTTCTGTCGGAGACATCCTCAACGCTATACTGGAACGTAAGCAAAGGTTAGAAAGGGAGGCTCTTCAGCGTTATGCCTCCTCTGCCTCCACTTCTGCCTCTGGTGACAAGAAGAAGAAGAACTAGGGATGGGGCGAGCAGCAGTTGTTTTGCTTCAATGCTTAAATAGGTTTTTTTCTCTTGAACTTTTCTTGAACATATATGAAATAGACATTGTGAATAAAGAATGAATTTCTAGTGTTCCTCCAATATCATGGAATCCTTGAGCCTTCTTATGGATTCTTCAATTCTTTCTCCCAATATTCCAACATACACAACACCCTGGATGCCAGCTTTCAATTAAGTAGTATTGTGAAGGAAAGGCCGATGTGATGCTATGGAGTGCTATGGACCAATGCTATATAGCGCACTGCCAACTCTGTGTAGAGAACAAATACATCAGTAAAACGTCAGATACCTATGTAGGCTACATAGACCTATATAGGTTAAAGTTCGCCGTAGGCAACCCCCTACTATATAGGTCATTATAGGCAAATAGATCTCCTCTATAGCTGAGTGTAGGTTACAGGAGGTCTCAGATTTTAGAGCCTGTTAGGTCTGATAGGCAGGATTAGGGACATTTGGACAGCAAAATCATGCATTAGTGGTATTTACTGAATACAATTCTACGTGTACATTTATACCACGATTAAATTGGTCGGTCCTCTTCCTTGACGGCATAGGACGGTGTCTAGAAGTTCTGTTTGATGCACCCAAAGAGATGCTGAAGCCGTTGCATTTGCGGCAGACACGGAAGGGAGCAGAGCCTCTCGGGTTGTCCGTATGCATCGGTGGGCGCTGTGGAAAGGGCATACGGACACCTAAACTCGAGGAGGCGAGCCGAACGGCGACGATTGCGGGAACGGTAGCCAGCTATGTGTTCATCTGCGAGGCATGAGAAGGGAACGATTAGATAAACGTCGGAAAAGATAGAACAAGAACCTTACACGGAGGAAATTCATCGAAATTCAAAAAGAATAAAAGGACAACGAAACGTACCTGATGCCCAGAGCCTCCAAACACCCAGCCAGCCACGTTTTTGTTGTGATCACCGTATATCTCGTGCATGGTTGTTTTCGCAGCTGCTGGGATTGTGGGGTACATGAACTTTGAGACTAGACACAGATCATAACTCAATCCAATGCTCACCTGGTCTACTCGCACAATCATCGCGTTGCGCCATCGCGGTCGTCTTCGACATGCAAAAACATTGCATTAGCAAATTGAAAAGGGGTGATCGGCTAACTGATCGAATGGTCGGTACACGTTGGGGACTCTCGAAGACTTCAGCGGCGAGCCTAGCAGGTGGTATTCGTCCAATGCGAGGGCTTGTGGTGAGTGACGCCAGTAACAGCTGTTGACTTCAAAACATGGCGAACTCCTTTGGTGTGATGGTAAGAACCGGGCCCAAAGGTAATAGCAGACATACCTCGTCAGATGGCATGACCCAACTTCGTTTCGGGGTACTAAAATACCTATCAGAGTTGAAGAAGTGATTCCCTGCGTACTTACCTATGTTGGTTACAGACCAGCTTCCTAAGTCCTGACTATGGTGCACAGTCTTACCCATTAAAGTCATGTATTAGGCTGGGACAAAGCTGGAGGTTATTTTACGAGAGATACTGTGTCATGAAGGGCAGCGATAGTGATGGTAGAAGACAAGGGAGGAGTCGGAAAAAGTTGAACATTGATCAATAAAGTCACGTGTTTCGGAGTTTGAACGGACTTGTACCGTTCCGAGTATCGAAGTTCTTGATACACCGCCGTCTCGAAGCTCTCCTTTCCTTTGCACCACGAATAGTTCAATGCTGCGACACTCTTTTATGCAAATGTTCCATAATCGGCTTTTTGTAAATTATTTGCCTTTGATAGTACATAGGATAACCTATCAAGCCTATAGTGACCTATTGAGGCAGTGCAGATACCTATGGAAACCTACAGGGACACGGTAGACCTATGTAGATATGGCCAAACTAATTGGGAAAACCAGTTTTCCTGATGTAGAGAAGTGAGAAAGCTTCCACCACTACTATGGCCCACCACCGATTAGGCACTACCTACATCATTTAGAACGATGTTAATTTATTAAATTACCCTTAGTCTCTTGTAGGCGTAGATAAATGTCAAATTGTAACAATTGTAACATACCATTCAGGGCTTCTCCCTTTACAGGGTCTTGCATAAAAACGTAGAGTCAATTTAGGTTCGGAGCAAGCCCCTGCTCCGGTCCGGTCCCCGGACACCTTCGCTGAAGGGGCTTGCTTCAGAGTGACGGATTTGATGGGCTTTCTGAATGGTATCTAACTCAACGAGGTCTCAACCTTTCTTCTTCAAATAAACTGTATCATAAAGCCAGGATGTATAGCTACTCTTCTGTGTAATTTGTATTAAAAATAATTGTCTTGAAAAATTTCCAGTCCATATACAAGAATCATTTTGTGAAATCCTTGGTTGACAATATGTGAGGAATACAAGGTTATTACTGGGTGTTTTTCATTAAAAGGAAATTTGATATGAGATATAGAACATATATATAATCCTTGCCTGAAACCTTGAGACTGAGCATTATTGGGAAGTAGGTGAGCGTGCATATACATGGGCGAGCACAAATTTCTGTCGCGGTCATCACGTGATCGAGTGCGCTTCATGGATTCTCGTATTGGGAGGAGGATTTTAGGCGCTGAAGTACTTCTAAGCTCCAATCTTTTTGCATAATCATAGATATATATGCTAAAACTATGTGATGCAAATGTTTTATGGCACCAGGATGGCTGTATGCTTAGAAGGGAAGCCTCCTTCCAAGGACCCTAAATTACTCTACATTGCCTGAGCCATATAATTATAATGAACAAGCGCTAAAATAATTCCTTGTCATCAATAGGTGTATTGGATGTCTGATAAAAGATCTCTAAGCCAATGTTAAATGGTAGGATTACAAACCGGTTCAAGCGTCGATGAAGACAAAGCCCCCAAATTTCGTCACTCTGAAGCAAGCCCCTTGTCAGGATTGCGTTCCGCAATATATATACAAACAAACAAATGCCTGCCGAAGCATTGCCGACAAGGGCTTGGCACGAACCTAGATGGACTCGTCACTCTACGTTTATTATGCAAGACCCTGTAATAAACCCCGCTACAAATGGGTACGTTCACTCATTTGGGCTAGTCTCCTAGTCAGACAAACAAATTCCGTGTCTTTTTTATTGTCTATTTCATTGGGTCAACAGTGCAATTACATAGCTTACATCACTGAGCCCAGCTCAGGCGTTAGCCTTTACCTGATTCATCCTTGGGAACGCGTACGGCGACATTCTTGATCAACGAATGTTGGTCTGGTTCTGAAGGCCTGAAACTCATAACCTCGGACCAGCCAGGACCGGACCACCGAGCAACAAAACAGCTGCCGAGCGATCTATAGTCGCTGTTGGACGTCTTCCAAGTTCCCGCCCATTTATGCTCAGCCTCAGCTCATATCAAGCGGTGACTCAGAATCCCGCCGACTATTTCCCTTACGTGACCCGACGTACTCATTATCCACCAGTGACTAGGCGATGCCAGAATTGTTCTATCCCTGTTGTTTTTGTAGGGCCATCGTCATCCCTATCCTGGAGTTCCCAAGCACACGCTCTCTCCCTCAACTAATATTGCAGAACGAGAAGGAGTCAGACCTTAGCGTTGATGTTCGGATGAGGTGCGATCGCTCCCCTTTAAAAAGGCGGAACCCACATGCGTTAACAGCCAAGCACTGTTATCCAATACCACCACCAGAGATGCCTTCTACCCGTTATCGAATCCCCCCTGCTCGCAATGTATGTAGTTCTTCTGCAGATTATTCTTAATTTCATATTTTAATAATGATCTTCTTCATAGGCAACATACGCTGCGGTGCGAGCAAGGTTGTACAGCGTCTCGCTAGCGAATCCTATTTTCATTCCTGTGTTGACACGAACGGCAGGTCACCATCGGTTTCCCATCATGGAAGAAGCTTTCTCTGGGATGAGAACACAGCCTCATATTCACGATGTCATCGTGACTGTTCAATGGAGAGGCCGTTGGTATCGTTTTCATATTTTTGTGAAGAATCATCGCCTTCTGCCCATGAATCCAACGGTTTCAGCAATGGTCCCCGGATGCCAGTGGAACGGCGATATCGTCATCATGAGAATCGGAGTTGCTGTCCCCAGGGTGGTGAATATGAGAGGTGACGATTGGCGTGCGGCTGATCATGCTCTTAGGCAGTGTGTTTTTTCTTCTTTGTTTTTCTCGTATTCTTTATTTTAATAATCTCATCTAGTTTTCTTCACCGCGCTAGGCAAGGCAGGCGCTTGCGATTCCCAAGGGACCTAGTCTTCTGAAACCTCGAGATGGAGAAGAAAAGCAGAAAGGGACGTCGCACACTTGGTGTTTCTATCTTTATGTACAATTACTTTACACAACCTTTCAGATATTTTTTGCTTATCGACTGTGAGCCTAAACAAAATGTTTTATTCACGCATTGTAATCAACGAGCGACCGTCTACATAACAGTATGAGAAGATTCCGTCCCTATCTGGAATACACCGATATAACCAATCCCTTGCAGCAATCATTTTTCTTGGGCTGTTGAACTAAGGATTCGAGTCCACTTGGAGTCCACAGTCGGTGTACTCTTTGGATCCTAAAATTTTCGGTTTCTGTCCGCATGCATAGGCTAGATTTTGGGCCGGATAGCGGTTTAGAGGTTGTGGGCGTCTGTGCACGACGAGCACAACACCGGTAAGCCAGATGTGACGAAGCGGAGGTGTTCTGCTGCTGACCTTGGGCATTCGCCAGCGTATCAAGCACAGGAGAGCTCGCCAGTGCTCAGGCTGTAGAACAGGGACTGCGAGGCAACCTGCCGTCGCCATTAGGGGAACGGAGGGGAAGGAGCAAAGGTTGACGAGGAGTAGGCGTAGTCGCCAGCCGTTGCAACATACGACGTTGGACGGAAAAGGGCAGCACGAAGGGTTGGTTAGGACGGACGTAGAATCAAGGGCATCGCGTTGGTTTGGGCATCGGTACGCAGTCGACTCCATGCTTCGTCGTTGCTGACACTGAGAGCTCGATTTCCGGCTCGGTACGTAGTTTCCTGCATCCTACTAGGTCGAGATTGACGCTACGTGTCTGTTGCTGCTCCCAAAGTGGCCGTATGCGTTGCCTATACGTGCCGAATTGTGTTTGAGAGCGGGGATAGGGGATACGTCGGTTTCTGCTCAAGGAGACGATTTTGGGCAGATTGGTGGGCAAACAGGGAGGCTTGGGCGCTATTTTCATGCCGCTACGCTGCTGTTACTGATTTGTATGCTCCTTTTTCTGGGCGGAGAGGTTGTACGACGAGCATGAGCGTGTGCGGGCGATGAGGAAGTGGGGGATAGTGCTTGGTCTTCGGTAGCTACTAACTTCTAAGCTCTTCAAGGCTTCCTCGGGCATATTCTCAGAGTCAAGCATGTCGTAGTCATCAAAGTCCATTGCAGTTGACAGTGAAAACGAGTCAGGGCAACGATATCGGAGGCAATGAGAGTAGGCGCTGCAGTGACAAGCGAGACGACCAAAGATATTACATAATATGGTTACATAATTATCCGCTATCCGCTATCCTCCACAGGCATGGCCGTCCCTCCTCTGGCCAGAGAGGAGAAACCAGAAAGGAACGACGATGAATAGGCTCCAGGCGCCCCCTCCACCTACACCACGATCGCCTTCTCCTCCGCCCCTTTCAAATTATTCAACCCATGGTGTAAACGACAGCGCCTGGGCATCTTCTGACTTCCTGCTGGGTGCGGGAATGGTTATCATACAAAGGAATACCCATTTGGTCGTCGTAGTGTACGACACGCAAAGGAAAGACTGGTTTTTTCCGCAGGGAAGAAAAAACATAGGCGAGGCACTCGAACAAACGGCTTTGAGAGAGGCCTATGAAGAGGTGAGTGTTATCTAGTTTTGTCTTAGATGACTATCCTAATTGTAATTTCCAATGCTTGACAGGCAGGCTATCTCCCGGAGTTTATGCCTCTCTGCAATCCCTGCCGCCAGCCTGTTGCCCCACATCAGAAAGCAATCTACAACAAACAGCCTTTTAATGCGGAACCTATCTTCCTCACGCTAACTGCATGGGAGCCCCGCAGAAAGCATAGCAGAGACTGTTATGACGATGGAGCAGAATACCTCACGACTTGGTATGTCGGGGAGATAGATGAGGATGTGGTGCGTTTAATTACCACATCTTTACTGATGACTGATGGTCATCTGCGCCTATATTATCTTAGGTTCCGAAGACTGGGACTGGCAATTATCAAAGTCATTTGCTTCCTTACGAGCAGGCTATGAAACAAGTTTCAGCCTCCGAGAAAAAGGTTCTTCACTACACAAGGACCATTTATGTCCAGACAATGAACCTGCTAGTTCAGGATGAAGACTAAAGCAACAACGGTACGAATAACCCTGCTTTGAAAGTTTATAGTGCTTTACTATTCTTCTGCTAGACCCTGCTTCCGAGTCTTTGTCCGAACTCAGAGCCTGTATTACATGCATGTTAAAGTACTATTTATCATCTCCCTGTTTGCTCAACTGCCTTCCAGAACCTTAATTGCAGGGATTCCATGGGATGGCCAAGTTATATCATTATGTCAATAGAAAAACTGGTTTGTAACACTTCGTTCAATTTGTCCACTTTTTGACTTGTTTGTATTTCGAAAAATCGAGAAATTTTTATTTAAATCCAGTATCAGAAAAATCTGGTGTGGCGATGGACGAATTGAACGAAAAGCTTCGACGACGACTCGGAACCTTGAACAAAGCCCGAGAGGATGATGATGAACGATGACGACGGTGACGAATGAAGTTCGTTGTAGTAAGGCTGGCCCTAAATTCAACCAAACGTTCGCGTAATGACATTGACATGCCTTTCCTCTCCTTTCCTCGTCTCGCGCGATTATACGCTGCTTGTTCCCTCCTCATCTCTCGAGTGCTGAACCGCGCGATTATACGCTGCGTCGGAGCTCGTTGACCCCTACCACCCTCTTCATCTCCTCACCCGGAGCTTGCTGAAAGAGCTTTGTGGCTGCTGTGCCGGTCGACTCTCCCTTTGTTACGGGTTACCTGGATTGAGCAGCAGACGGCACCACCGCCGGTTCTCCTTGCAATTGGACGCGTTGAGCAGGTCTTTGGATCTGTTCCGCACCCCTCTCTCGTTCTCCGACATCCTATCCCTAATTCTTATCTCACCAACATAACTCAATTTACTAATATTCGATCATGAACTCGAGCGACGCCCGGAGCCGACGGACCTTCATAGGAGAATGCCTCCTTAGCTACGCCGGGTACCTCTTCCCTCCTGTAATGCTCGACGCCCTCTGCTTCTTCTTGCCCCCATTCCAAATGGTGTCTTCCCGAGTCGTGTTGTGGAAAAAGAGGGTATGGGAGTTCTGGTCCCCAAACTCCCCTCGCATGCCTTACTATCCTGGAGTCCGCGACCCGCAAATGAATTTCGGACACAACCAGCCTCCTCACCTGCGGAGATGCGATGGACACCTAGGTCGATTCGACCCCACCGTCTCTCCTCAGCATTTCGACCCTGCGAGGCCCTGGCAGGGCTTTATCCGCCGTTGCTCGGATGAGTCCCGTCCGGAATACAGGAGTTTCCTGTTGGTTTGGCAGCTCAGCAGCCCGCCCAATAGCGGCTCCATCAAGCCGTCGTTTATCGTGGAACTTCGGGATCGCGTG
Organism: Flammula alnicola; assembly: GCA_015499995.1. NCBI lineage: Eukaryota > Fungi > Basidiomycota > Agaricomycetes > Agaricales > Strophariaceae > Flammula > Flammula alnicola. The sequence continues at coordinate 11,690 of JADNRV010000588.1, forward strand.
GCACTAGCTTTGGTGAAAGTGGAAAGTTGGTCGGCGCTGGAGAAGATTAGACCGGACCTATGGTTGAAAAGGGTCAGGCACCCTAAAGTGGGCGATGTCAATAGGCTAGAGGAAGTCTCCGACTTCGAGAGCGCTCTCGATCTCTGCACAAGAATACAGCGTGGTATCAAGTCTCTCACAGCCTGGAGCAGAATGGCATCTACGATCGTCACGGATTTCCGTCAGCCTGCTGGCATTCTGGGCCGGGTTGCCCCGGCTGACGACTCGATGATGGGTGTATGGCTTAACGGTTGCTCTGAGAAGGAAGGGACCTGGCTCCTTCGACACCGTGTCCCCTGCTTCATCGTCCATGAAGCCATTGGGCTGAACGACGCGAGGGAGGCTCTGGCCCGCGTTGCCAATGCGCCCAAAACGAATTTTGTGATGGACACCCTTGCCTCTTCCTTGCATTCCTCGGTTAACCCGATCGATATGGCCGTGCTCCTGGATGGAGGACGATTAGTCGATATAGAAATCGACATCGGCTTGGGACGACTGCCTGATACCTCCGTCGAAGATAGGGAGAGGTCTTCAGCCTTCCGTCAGGGATGGTTCGGTGGGCGCTACGTCGGTCATCTGTCGGTGCCTGGCCCATCTCGCGCTTTGCCGGCCCGACTGTGATTCAGGTTAACGGACGAATCATCCCCCCTCCTGTCATAGAGGCGAAACCTGCTGGGTCCTGGTCGAGGTGGAACGAGGAGTCATCCGAAGAGTCGGGCGCCTATCTTCAGATCCGCGGCAAGAACAACAGGGACCTGCATGGAGATCACAAGTATTACGATCGGCAGTACAAACGCTGGTTGTATCTAGAGCAGCCTTTGGCCATACCGTCACACTATGACGCGGATCCGCAAGTGTTTGGTCTCCCTGCTCCTGTGGCCAGGTACGTCGAGATGGAGAACAACACCAGTCTCGCAGAGCGTAGGACATCTATGTGGGTGTATTACAAGGAACGCCCTGCTAGGATTGATGTTGGACGGGTCTACATCCCTCCGGCCCCTGCTCCCCCACTTCCTCCAGCTCTGCCACCTCCACCCCCACCGGCTGCCCCTCTGCTGGCTGCACCTGCGCTGGCTGCACCTGCACCTGCTCCTATCTGTGTATCGGTTGCAGCCTCTGCTGCAGGCTCGTCCCTTTTTCGGTCCCGCCGCACCATCCGGTCTACTGCCTCTAGCAGTCGGCACCGCTAAAGATGCTTAGTGCGGGGTGTGTGTGAACTACTAGATAATCAAGTAGTCGCTTTCAATAGACTTTGTAATGTCTATTAGAGAGATACTATCAAATCCGACTTGCTTCACTTTTAAATAACTACTTTACTACACTCAAACACCCAAATCAATGTTTAGTTGACTTAGTTCGTCCAAGGGGAGGATAATAGTTTTATAATATCGATACCTGATAGTAGGTGTGCGATAAAAGAAGGTGTTTAACTATACAACGGCTCAGGCAAGGCCTTAGGCGCGTTTATAGCCAATGGGTCGTTTTAAGTCCAATAGACTTGTGTAAATTCTGGTCTGGTACTCGGAAACTAGTGCTCTATGCACAAACTGCTAACTGATCTCGCTTTGTCTTGTTCTCCAATTGAGAAGATGGCTCTATGCCCTTTAACTTGTCTTTACTTGTCTCAAAAACTATACTTGTGGAAAGAGGCGCGCAGATGTCTGATCCGCCGACACTACAGTCCCTTAACAATGGCCAGAGGCGCGTAGACGCTTTCGTCCACCGACACTACAGTCCAGGTCCCCAGATGTCCTTTGACAAAGGGTAGGTTTTGAACAAGTCACTTAGACAGGTTCCTTGGCTTATAACTCTCTTTACTTGTCTTGGCGAATCACTTAGACACGCGTTCTCGTCTTAACAGTTCGTTTATATCGTTACTTGGTTTCTTTTTATATTATGGGACTCTCGCTTTGAAGCTACTTGGTACTTAGAGGTGAAACACTTAAGATATAATTCTTAAGCGCTTGTATCTCGTGGGTGGTAAATTGCTTGTGTTCTACGGTGTTACAGGGCTGCTTATATACTACTGAGACGATATATTATTACATAGACGCAATGACGAGAATATAGAGATTTCATGGGCATTTGTGCGCGAGCGGCGGCCTTGTGGAGTACAGTTTCCGTGCTCATCCGCTCAATCATGCCTTTTTGGTTGGATCGGGAGCTCAGATCGTCGTCGGTTCGGCTAACTTAAGCGCCTAAGACTTACTCCTCCTCGACCGCGTGGTATACAGGCTCGTGACCTTTCGTTTTCATTGGTATCTTGTCCTGTCATTGGCTATAGACTGACCAGAGCATAGACGCGCTTACATTTCGTCGGAGACGCTCGGGCAATCCACGCACGTTCTGTCCGAGATAATGCTCGTGATTAGGGTTGTAACCCTTCGTCCTCTGTACCCGGTATCTTGGTACCCTCGGCGTGCATCTGGGATCTCGCTGTGTCGAGTTATGCACCCCGGAAATCTTCCTGTACCAAGTTATTACCCGATATGGTATGTGTTCCCAATTTGGTATCCCTTTGATCCGAGCTTTGATCGGTGTTGCTACAGGCGCGTCTATGGGCGTCTGCTTTACCCCGCTGCTCCACTGTCCTCGGTGCCTTCGGCAATGTCACGCGACCTGTCCTGTAGTGTGCCTAGATGTCCGTTCTTTTAATCTAGAGATCCGCGCCCTCGCTGTATAGGCCGGATGGTTAAGATATTACTGAAAGGCGCCTATTTCCGTACACTTCATTAGATGTATTGACTAGTATCTCAATAGTTACTAATGATAATGTCTTTATTAAACCGCGCATTCCTCGTTATCTTGCATAGTTTCCTCTAGTCCTTAGTAGTCTTGTCATTGTAATGTCCGGACTTGTAACATTTAGACTACATTATAAGCTTTACTAAGTGCTAAAAATAGCTCAGGTAAGAAGAATGGTAGTCCGTTCACAGCTAGCCGCTCGCGGTCTCTTCATCTCCCCCCAACTTAGATATTGACTGTCCCCAGTCAACCTTATTGCACACTATCAAGGGTCTCTCGTTCTTGTTTCTTGTTCAACATTTGCCTATGCAATCCTTTAGGAGCGCCTATGTTCTCACGGCAAAGCTTGCCGTTGTAATGAGAAGCACGGTGAAGACTTCCTGCCTAGCAAACTTTCTTAAGTTGCCAACTCGTGTTCTAAGGTCTTTCCATCCTAGGAATAGTTTCCTTAACCGTTGCTGACCCTGATCATCGTAAGCGCTTCTAATGAGTCCGCTTTCCTTGAAAGGCTACAGAACTGATTCTATCAGGTTTTAACATATCCTGCGGCTTCTTTCTTGGTGAATGCGAAGAATCGCGCTCCATTATCATCATTCGGTTGTAGTCTGTGACTCGGTGCGGTCTCGGAAGCTTCGTCTTGGCCCGTGTATATAAACTGGACATACGCGCTCCTATAGACTCCAACACTTTCGCCCTCTCTCGCCACTACTGTCAACAACCACTTCGCTGTCCTATCCCCGCCGCTGCTTGTCATATCAGTCATGCCTTCTCCTCTTTATGCATCCCTGCAGCCAGCCTGGACCTTCCTCAGTCAAAAGCTGATTTGGTTTGCTCTTACCCCAGAAACTCGACACGTTTCTGCAGCTTCGCGGGTCTTGGCTCAGGTAGCCCCCCTCATGGTGCGTGCTTAGTTTCCCTTGTGTTCATTTTATTTATGTCGTTTGTTTTATCCTAGGCCAACTACATGCCCGAGCTAGAGGCAACCGGTACCCGGGAACCTCGTGCTTGCACATATATTCGCCGATGGATGTGGTTTTTGGCCCATGCCGCCAACGAACCTATTCCTGAGTTCGCGCGAATTGACATTTTTAATGTCACCCAAGAAGTACGCCCCCCTTTTTCTTATTCTTGTCTTCTTCAGAAAACCGCTTATCACATCCTTTGTTGTTGTAGGCAAATTTTTATCCGCTGCATGCTGATTGGGTTTCGGGCGCGGGTCTAAAATTGGCCCCTCCCTATCCTCAATTCGTTGGTGTTGCCCAGCGTCTTCTAGACGCAGAGTGGGTATCTTCCCCAGCCGTGGAAGCTGCCCAGGATCATCTTGGTACGTCGTTTTTCTTGCCATTGTTTATCAGACCCCTCATTTCTTTCCTTTCCTTAGCTGCTATCCCAGAGATGGACCTCGGCGCTCCGCGTTTGTCGCCACCACCGTCGCCTGCTGTTCAACCAGCGACGGAGCGCTGAGTCCCCCGGTACGTATTTTTCTTTCATTCTCATTATGTGTTGTTTAACCTGCCTTTTGGCAGCGGTATGGACTTGGGTGGCGAGAGGCAAGTCTGCCACTGCCCTTGCCGCTCCTCTTTCTGCGAGGGAGGACCCTGGGGACAGGTTGCGTTCTCTGCTCGAACCACCCCCTCGTCCTTCCAAGACTCGCAAGGGTAAGGCGCGTGCCCGTACACCCCCATCTCCTCCTCGTGCACCGACGACTCGTGCCGCGGCTGCTCGACTAGCGGCGGCTTCTCGTCTAGACGTCGTACAAGACCGGTGGAGACTCTAGACGTCGATCCCTCGTGCTTGCTGATCGCGCTGCGGCCGTTCGACTCGCAGATGCCCGTCGCCAACAGGCTCTCCCTGGGGTCGCATCCAGTTCTCGGTACCTTGATTCTATCCCACTCCTCATCCTGAAGCGCAAGGTCGCTGCACTTGGCGATCCAGAATAAGCGCCCACGCTCGAGACGTCCAGAATTCCGGAGTCGGATTCGCCCCTCGAGCAAGCTCCTCGCTGAGCAGTTTACCTGCTTTGGTAATGGCCCATGACTTTGGTGAGTCTGTTTCTTTTCTTCCTTCTTTAATCATGTATCTCATCATTGTGCCAGACACCGCCTGTGTGCACTGCGTGCCGTCTCAAGGGTTTAGAACCTGAGGAGTGCGTTGTCCACCAGGTGAACACGGCTGTGAACGGTGCACGCGGAACCGACATGGTATCTGCTCGTTCCGAGCGAAGCTCAAGGATCAAGTCCCCGAGTTCGAAGCTTCTGTGGAGGTCAGCCAGTTGTCCTTGACCAGTAAGTTCTTGCTTTTATTTCTTTTCATCTTTTCTGGCTAATCGTGTATCTTAGATCTTCACAGTCTTTTGGCCGCCTTCATCGCACTAGTGCTTGGAATTTGGTCCAGCGGGAGTACGTTCGCCAAAGCGAGCTCGAAATGTCCGCGTTATCGCGGGAGATTTCTGGTATCTTGCATCGCTTAGTCGCGATGGACCCCGACGATTCTTTCCGGGATTTATATGTCGAGGATAACGATGCCATGGCAGCTTTGGTCGATGTTTTGTCTGCCTCGGCTCCTGGCTCGTTGCCTACCACTGACCCTCATCCCAATTCGCGCACTACCTTGTCCGAGCTAGCTTCTTTGCTAGAGGGTGTCCCAGCCCCCAACTGGTTCCCTCGTCCTGATCATCGCTACTTGCCTCGCGCTGTCCCTCCTCAAGAGAATGTTTCCGAGGCTGGTGACGTTGCTGGCTCTGTCGACACCGACACTGCGCTCGCAGAGTTAGACGAGCTTGATGAACAGGTCGCCATTCTGGACTCTCTTACTTCGGCCAAGTAGGTTGGCCTTGGTAAGTCCTATCTTTCCTTCCTAGTCTAGCAATATTGACTCCCTCTTTGTAGTCATATATTCGCTTTTCTTGCACTTTCTTGGGACTTGGACAGCTTATGTAGTATACAGCCCATTTCTTGTTATCTTTGGTGTACTAGCTTTGCTATTAGATAGTTTTTAGGGTCTATCTGTTGTAGCTTAGCTAGTGGTTGTCTTTATATCTTGTTATAATTGTAAAACCCTTGTCTTGTTGCTTGACTTGTAGTCTGACTAATCAGTTTCGCTTCAAAGATCTGCAGCTCTCCTTATATTGCTATAAGTATCTGAGACTATCTTTTAAGCATTCCTTAAGACTTCATAGCCTCACTTGACTAGGTTTATGATGTAAAATCCGTTGTCAAATCGCAAAATTTCGTGGTAACCATAGACGCTCTTATGCCTTGGCTGGTCGTTTGCGTACGTGCACCCTGTACCTCTCCCCCCAACTTTAAAATCAACTGTCCCAGTTGTTCCAAGTCCATACTAGAGATCGGTTACTATGTGCGGTTCGTCCTAGAAAGTAGCGTACTGTGATCGGTTGCCCGGAACCAATTTTCACGCCCTCTGTCGTTTAATATAAAACCCAGACATTGGACCCTAGAGCTCCCCATGGCTTCTAACAACCAAGTAGACGCGTCTAACACCCCTCCTGCTTATAATCAAAACCTCCGCGACATATGGGATGGTCGCTCCCATACTACTCCCGAGGAACAAGTCGCTATCAAGGAGGCGCGGTTTACCGCTCTGTTCAACGCCGCTCACAACCTCGACACCGCTCAAATCGCCTTCAAGACGAGTATCCTATTCCCGAGTTTACCGCGTTCACGCAGGCTTTCGTGCGTTGCTCATTATTTATTTCCACATTCACATCTCATTTCTCATCTTACTTCGCTTAGTTGGACTACCACGACGCTGTCCCCGAGGGTACCGTCCACGGACAGGAATCCGCTGGATTCTACTGCGTTCTCAACGGGCTTTGGTTCCGTCTAATCGGTACTCCGCGCGAGCATTTTGGTGGCGAGATGGCCGGCAAGATGTACGCGCTTATGCGTTCTCCCACTCTCCCTGCCTATCCGCAGTCCAACACTGTACGCTTTATCATTTCCTATATGTCATTCGCTATTTAACTTTTATGGGTAACTCCTAGACCGCTCACCTGGCCTGGAAACTCGCTAGCGAAGGTGTAGACAAGGTTATCCAGCACATTGAGGATAAACGCGTAGTCTGTTACTTAGTTGGCACGCACATTCGTGCATTCCGCGACCTTCAGTTACAGCTTGCTCCTAAGCCTAGACATAGCCGTAGAGTTCCTACCCATCTCGTTCGTTACTTAGCGTAGTGTAGTGTTCCCTCGCTTGCTTGTAGATCCTTCATCAAAGTTGAAGTGACCCTATTTCCCAGAATAGTAACGATTGATTGGCGCTCTTACGAGGCACTGATTGCAAATCATTACACATCTATTAATAGAACGCGGAAATCGCTACTTGCGCACTTCGGAAAGAAAACATTTTTCATTTAGAATTGAGGGACATAGCGACGCACATCGATACAGATAGATCGACAGAAGCGTTCTCGGTCAACGCGGCCGCCTTGACAGCAATTTTACTCTGCCGTGTGGCTAAAGTTTTAACGCGTCTACAGATCGCTCGGGCTTGACAGTTTCGATCCTTAGTCCAAGTACGCTATAAAAGCTCGCGAGGACGCAGCGTTTCAACCCGCTTCAGCATCTCTGCTTGGCACCCACTGTCCTTTCTGTTACTATGTCATCTATTCCCGAACTCAACCCTTCTTTTGCCGACGCTGATCTCGAAACTCAGCGTATCTTGCACCGTACTCATCCTAGCCGTCAGGACAAGGTTAACGAGCCCGGCGAGCTCTGGAAAGAAGCTCTCCGATGCCTTCGTTTCATAGTACGTGTTGTTTATTTCTTCATAAGCTCGCTTATCATTCTTTTGTTGTATAGGCGCCCTGGGAGAACCAGATCCCTAGCATTCTGAACGGTGGTCGGTCACTGCATAACATCGTCTTTGATCTTCGAAAGGCGACGCAGTTCTTGAACACCAAGTTTGCTGCGCTCGGATGCGTTCCACTCCGTACCCCTGAATACAATGCATTGGATACCATATGCCTTGCTATTCTTCGGAACAGGGAGGCTCCCGCTCCTCAAACTCCACTTCTGGTTTCACCTGCCACCGGTGACACTGCTAGTCCTGAGACATCGCCCCCTGTCGTGGCCGAGAAGACCCCTACCAAGCCGCCCACTGAATCCGTGGTGGTGAGTACCGTCATCCTTTCCTTCTCGTTCTATTTCGTCTATTGCCAACCCTCGCATCTACTAGCTCGAGAAACGCGGCGGACGTTTGTACAAGTCCAAAGCGCTTGTCGATAGTGACTCTGCTGAGGTGGAGTTTGTATCCTCTACCATCAGTAACCCAGAGCTAACTATTTGTTATCAGGATGATGCGGTACTTTCATTTCCAGCCTCCTGCGACATTTCGCTAATATTATCGCTTTTTAGGCGATGCTTGTTGACGACGACGCTTCCTCTGTGCCCGATCTTTTCACCATGAAGGTCATACCTTTCGGTGCTCCTCCATCGAAGCCTACGAAACCCAAGCGCAAGGCTAATAGTCCTAATGATAAGGTGCATCTCAGCTCTCGTTTCTCATTTCCCCTCATACTTATAATCCTTCTTTATTAGCCTAAGCGTGCTGAGACTGTTATGCTCGAGTACGACGCCGTTCCCGGCCTCGATACTACTAGCAAGGCTCTCAAGAAGGCCAATAAGTATGCCGGTTCTGGCAAGAAGGCCAAAGTAGATGGTAACACCGCGTCGTCCTCTAGTGGTACGAGCGCTTATCCCTTCCGTTCTTTCTATCATACTTACTCTTTGTTTTAAACGCAGCGTTGGTCCTGTCTCCCTTCGTTGAAGCGGAATTGCTCGCCCGAGCTCGCGATGCTGCTTCTGGCGAAACAGACTATACGCAAGACCCTGTGGCTTTGGAACACGCCTTAGGCCATGTCCGCTCTGAGCTTCACAACTACTCCTTCAGGATCCAGTACGAGCTTCAGCAATATGACAACGCGACTCAATCCATTCAAAAGCTCCAAGAAGCTCTGGACCGCGTTCGCATTAGCAGGAAGTAGGCGGTTTCATCGGTTGAAAGCAGTCGAACACCTTCGTTTTGTAGTCTTGCTAGAGGTTTTTACTTAGGTACTTTGTTTCGTACTTGGGCAGTTTTCCCTCTAGTCATTCTACCAGCGCTCCTTAATCCTTCGTCGTCTGAGTCCCCTAAGTCCTCATTATCCGAGCTTTCCTCCGAGTCTCCTTCATCTGATTCTTCATCATCTGAGTCTGCTAATAACCTAACTTCTCAAATGCGAGGTCATTAACTGCTGCAGCCTCTTCTGCCGCTTCCGCTTTGCTTACTATCTTGTCTAACCCCTTGACTGATATATCAATCATCTTAAGGATATCATCTTTAGCTCGAGTTTTTCTCTAGCATAATAAGGTACTGCTCGGAATGCTGCTACTCTGTTTTGCGAGACTGCGCCATTCATTTCAGCAACTATGTAGGAACCACCTTTGGTCCGCCGAATGACTATCTGTGGTCCAGTATACCGGGGTTTCATCTTCTTGTCTAGAGAAGTTTCTACTTCCGTGTTCCTGACCAGGATTAAGTCTCCGGGTTTGAAATCGTAGTCCTTTATGACTGCTTTATTTTCTCGTTCATATCTTAACAACCTCTCATATTTCTGCTCGTCTATACGTGTGCGCATCCGTTCAATGTGTACTTGGTGCTTTGCGAGCGCTTGTGCTCGGAATGCAATCATCTCTTCGTCTGTTAGGATTCCAACTGGTGGGTCGACCAGCCAAGTAGCTTCTTTAACATCTAGGGGTAGGATAGGGTCTGCACCTGTAACCATAAAGAAAGGCGAGCATCCTAGCCGCTTTCGGATAGTAATTCGGTCTGCCCACATCACATAGTTAAAGAACCAGTACCACTTGTGTACGTTCTTCGCCCCTAACATTTTATACAGCATCTGTCTGACGTCCCAATGAGGTCGTTCAATCGTGCCATTGCTCTGGAGTTGTAAGGTGAGATGCGGATACCCACAATCCCATATTTCTCCTTCAACCATTTGGCCGCTAATTTGAATGGTCCTCCATTATCCGTAACAATTCCAACATGCATGCCCATCGACAAATAATATCTTCGAGTACCCACAGCCTATAGAGCGACCATCTTCTCTCTTAAGTGGTCTTCCTTCCATCCAGAAGTCATAGCGTCGCGTCCGTGTACTATATATTTACAACCATTCGAACGCGGTGACATATGCATCACATCTGCGTGTAAGGTTTGGAATATCGACGGAGTATGCGTTATAACTGGTTGGATTTTAATCATAGTCTTTTGGCGCTCTTGACATAGATGGCATGTTTTCACGAACCAACTAACATCTTTCTCCATCTCTGGCCACCAGAAGCGTCGCACTAGCAGTTGATTCGTCGCGTAGAAGCCTCTATGACCCACATGGTCGTGCGCGGCTGTTAGCATATACATGCGTTTCTCTTTCGCGACTACCAGTCTGTGCTTGGCTCCTGCCGACCTATGGTATAATCGTCCTTGGTATATCAAGAATCGCTTCGCGAATCTCAGGAACCGCTCATATTTCTTATTACTCAGATCCGGTGGTCTGAATTTCTTATCCTTCTGCCACCTCATTACAAACTCGATGTTATTGTCTTGGTCGCGCGCACTATCCGTCCGATGGTCTTCAGGATAAGCGACGCCCTTGTTTTTCAATTCATCTTCGTCGGGTAGCATAAGCGTTACCACTAGCTGCTGCACATAAGCCGCGCGCACAGGTCCTAGCACTTCTTTGTTTTCGTTCAAATGTCTTTCCAGTAGTGTTTTCTCTCCTAGTCTGTATACATCGGCTCAGCCAATTCTTGTGAAAAGCAGCTTATAGATACGGCGATCCCACTGTAGCTTTCATCCATTTCAATCTGCTCTAGGATTTCCGCCAGTAGTACTGCATGAGGGTCCGATGCGCCATCGGCCACTATTTTTAGTTCACTTTTGATTGACGCCGAAGATATACTTTGGAAGAAGCCTTTTCGGTTATCAATTTCATTAACAAAGTCCTCAATTGGTAATGGCTGCGGCTCCGTAGGATCTGCGATCACTAACTCTATGGGTCCGTGGTCATCAATGTCTTCCTCGTCTGTTGGCTCAGGGTCCGGATCATTTGGCTGCTTGTAACGGCGCGAAAGTCCGTCAGGTCCAAAGGTCTTTCCCGCTTTGTGCCTCAGGGTGAAGTGGAACATCCCAATCTGTTCAATCCATCGGTTAATTACCGCATTAGGCATCATGTCAGGATGTTGTAACATCCCAGCAATGTACTTGGCGTCTGTCTCGACTACTAATTTTCGGCAACCAATTAACCATTTTCGATTGTTCTCGAGGGCACGCTTTAATCCGAACAGCTCACGCTTCGGTTGGGAGTAGCGCGCTTCTCTGTCATTCATTGTAATGGACCCAAATCTCGCATAGTAGTGTTTCTTGGCATCATTTATATCTTCTTGGAAGACATAGAAACCTATTGCTATGTAAGAGCTGTCCACGGCCAACACTACATCTCCTTGTCCTTCATAATCGATAGCTTTCAACGCGTATGCGTTCTGTGCTCCATCCTTCAATAATTTTACAGACTCCTCTTGGTCCGGTCCCCAAACAAATGGTTCGCGACTATGCGTTAGTCTTTGTAGGAACCTGGCCCTGATCGCATAATTAGAGATGTAACTGCGCAGTACGCCGACAGTACCGAGGAAACCTCTGACCTGGGATAGGTCCGCAAATTCGTCCCAATCCATGATCTGCTTTACGCGCTCCGTGGTTGGTTTGCGTCCTTCCATAGTGCACAAGTGACCGACTACGGTAATATCTGCTGCGCATATTACTGATTTATATCCTGAAAATGTGCCGCCGCAATATTTCATGCGTTGCACTACCCGATTGACATTCTGCATATGTTCCCATACGAAGCGTCTAATTCCCGGGTTTTCTGGTATCATCTCATAAGTGCCATCTTTATTTTGGTAGCGAGTCAGAGGTCCTCTGACAGGTACATCATCGATATAAGGTATCGTAAAATCGGGTGTCTCTTCTTTCAAAATAAATGTAACATCATCATGAA
>JADNRV010000589.1:0-23500 GCA_015499995.1 Flammula alnicola
AGGGTTGAATTTAAGGAAATTTCAGGAAAGTGACGATTATGGCGGGTAAAGCAGTTATCTCGTTGAATTTAACACGATTTAACACGATTTAAGGCGGATCACCCACGGAACACACGGAACACGGAGCGTGGGGCTCGGAAAAAAGCCAGCCTGCTTTTTGTTGCCAGCATCAGACCCTTACTTTGCTCACCCTTGATGCTGATTTCGAGCCAGTTCAGTCTCTCACGAATCAGACCCTTACTTTGCTCACCCTTGATGCTGATTTCGAGCCAGTTCAGTCTCTCACGAATATCCCACGCACTGTCGTAAATATCCCGCGCACTGCACGGCGCTCCAAGTTATTACGGCTTTCTGTCTATTTTGCAGCGGGCCTTTACATTCTGCAGTATGTAGAGGCTGAATCTCCCTTGTATGTAGAGGCTGAATCTCCCTTGTTACCCAACTTAAAAAATTAATTAAGCCTGTGTAGATGGTGTAGTCTACATCTAAGTAATTTAATAGAAACCCTGGCATGACACTCATAGATTCTGACCTTTTGCACTTGAAAGTATAATTTTTTTCCATGTCTACTTCTTATTTCACATTTAAAACTAATTACAATTGAATTATAATTGATTTTCTCGTATAATCTACCTCAGAAACCTCGATGAAGTCCTCGCACTCATCCTGCTGACCTTTGCCAGCCTAATCCGAGTTACCGGCCGTGGTTCATCGCTTCGCGCTCGCTTAGGCTCGCTTAGCGCGTCGAACCCTGGTCACATCACACAGATCCTGATCTATGATTTAACAGGATTTAAGCCGATCCTTAAATCTTAGCGATTCTAATGACTTATTTAATTGATCTTTGTGTGCCGCATGCGCATCGGATGGCGGTGTGTTGGTGTGTTTCTTTGGGCGAGTGCGCGTTATGGTTAGACGGCGATGCGGAGTGCGAGCCTTGTTCGTATACTTTCAATGGAACGGCGTACTCACCAGTCCGCTTGGTATGAAGCAGTGATTCTGTGAGTGACAATTTAAACGCCCTGGATTCAGTATCTGGCCCAGCACTTTGAGATACACTGCAAGTCTATTTTACATATATCTAATCTTGTCCATGATACTAAATCATGACATAAAGGAGCAACGTAATGAAAATAGACAAGAAATGTATATTGAGATTTTGTAGCCTAGTAGCACCTTGACCGTTGGTCGTAAGAACGGATTCAGGAATAGCAAACGAGTCAAATTGAAGGATACTAGTATTTGCTCCTTGTGGCGCACTCGATGAGGGACCTATATATACCAGTGTAAGAGTGTGATTCGATCGAGACTGATATCCGGTAGGAATAGCAGCAAATGGAGGAAACTGGAAGGATAGCCGACAATATCCGGGGTAGGGGAACGGTTTGCTGGCAGGCTCGCTTCGATGGCGCCTACTATGTGATCAAGAACACCTGGGCCGATGTTTCTGTTTCAAGAGACCTGACCGAACCCGAAATAATGAAAATGGCTGGTGACCTGGAGGGAATTGCCATATAGTCGCAGACGAGATTGTGCAGATTAATGGCAGAGACGACACGACGGCTTATATCCGGGAAGTGATTGACGCCAAGAGTTACTATGATGAAGATTGGTACGTGAATCTGGAGATTCGAGCCCATCGCCGGATAGTCAGCACTCCGTTCGCCGAGGCATTGCCTTATTTCTCGACGAAGAAAGAACTGATTTCGGTGCTGATCGACGCCATTGAAGGTGAGCTGAGTTACTGTCGTGTTCGTCTAGCTATCTAACTTTAAATAGCCCATCGGCGACTGGTGGAAGAAAAGATTCTGCATCGAGATATCAGCGTGAATAATATAATGATGTATCGACCCACTTTACCGAAGGAGACGGAGCCAAATCCTCCAGACGAAGGGGATTCAGAGTCGTCTTCCATCCAACCTCACATCACGGACGGCGGAGAGAGTAGTCAGATGCGGAGGGGGATGCTCATTGACCTCGATTATGCTCTCCTCATGAGGGAGGACGGGCTGGGCAGAGACACCGCCACTGTTGGTCACCGAACCGTAAGAAAGCATATTCGTCGCGTTTGAAATGGATACTTACCTTGAATATCACCTTTCAGGGAACGCTGCCGTTCATGGCCATTGAGCTGCTAATGGGACTACCAGATGGGGAGGAACAGAAGCCTCGTCACGACTTGGAATCGTTCTTCTATGTGTTGCTCTGGATCTGCTGGCATTACGCAGGGCCTAACAACGCTGAGAGGCAGAATTTTGACGTTATGCAAACGCACATCAAGGCGTGGATTGCTGGCGAAACCTTCGAAGAACTCGGATGCAACAAAGCGGTAGCTATGACGTGCTCGGCAGGAGTCTTCGACATGATCTTCTTGAGATTGTTTGCACCCTATTTTGAAGATCTAAAGCCCTGCGTCGAGAAATTGAGGAAAAAGATGTTTCCGGAATTCATTACCGACATCGACTACCAGGATATGATCGACATCCTTGAAGAGACACGCAAAGTCCTTCCGGACAAAGAAGATTGGACGCCTGACCATGATAAGGAGGGATACGGGCTTACAGGAAGCAAGAAGAGGAAACTGGAATCCTACAAACCCCCGTTTGAATCTTTTAAGGAAGAGGCCGAAGAGGTTCCGCCAGACTACCCGGCGAAGCGTGTAAAAAGCGCGCCCAATCCTGAGAGACCCAGGTCCTCGCGATCGAGGAAATTGCCTGCTGCCAGGGCTAGGACTCATTGTATGACGACCAGAAGGAAGGGACCATCCGAATTTATGATGTCAAAATCGCTTCGAGGCCGTGCTTAAGTGTATTGCAACTTGTAATTCGTTTAACAAGTTAAACTTGTAATTAACATGAACTTGGATTAACTCGCAATGCAGTATGAGACACGGTTGAAAAGAAAGACTTCGAGACTCACCATATAACATTGTCCACAGGTTACCTATACCTTGTCGCCAACACTCGCCAACACTCGAGCATGTTTACTTTCAACGGCCATATCATTCGTCGAATATGAATGGCCTTGCTTAGAATGAAGTCAAGAGGAAAATCCCGGAAGAGCGTGCATGTGTTAGCAAGATTTCATTGGGATCCAGCGTGGGAATAACTTCAATAAGAGCTTGGGCACTCAGGCTCGAGTCTCAATACCGCATATTTCCTTTGGATGGTCGAGTGAAGAGAGGCGGTTGATGGCCGCTGCCACCACCCGACATTCGTAGCCACTGACTGCCGTCATGCAGATGCCTGTCGTTTACACCTGGAAGCTCTCATGTGAGCCAAACTTAATTTTAGCAGATATAGTTTGATAAGTCACCTGGGAAAATTCGGCTTGAAATAAGCAGACTCAAAGCTACTCAAAGGCAGCCATTACGTCAACAGCATGTAGGGTGGTCTTTGCCAGGTCTTTGTTGCGTTCGCGTGTGAAAAGAGATGAATTTAAAAGGTGCCAGAGGAACTTGAAGTTGTCCATGGTTCCGGAGACTGCGAGATTGGAAATTCTGCTGACCATTCTCTTTAAATTTGAGGCATTAAGGGAGAGGATAGCACCTAAGAAAGCCAAAAGACACCATACAAGATATTCAAGAGTCAAGACAGAGTTTGTCCGACTTTGTTCGATGAGACGCGAGCTAATGGGAACAGGGCGTGGGAAATGTCAAATTGTGCTTGAGCACGGTGTCAAGCTGTCTCACAGCGTCCCTGTTTTTCTTGAGCTCTAGCCACGACGCACCTCTCCCAGCGCCTTAAGGCTACCCCAGCCATGACTATATTCCTTCCCTTGGATCCTGCCGCCCCGGTCCCCTCATTGCCCGCGTTTCTCGTGCCACCTACCAATCCCGCTAGCCAGCTCTCAAAGACGGTCCAGGCGATAATGAAAGCGAAGCGGATCGTCATCATCTGTGGTGCGTGTATCCTTTATTCGTGATAAGATCAATGGGCTCATTTATCGATGCAGGTGCTGGGATATCAGTACAGGCAGGAATCCCTGACTTTCGGTCGTCCGAAGGTCTTTTTCAATCTATCAAGCGCGATAATCCGCGTGAAGCCATGTCCTCCGGGAAAGAACTGTTTGACGTGTCGGTCTTCAACGTGAGCATGCCTTTTATCGTTCTGTTGTTTTACCGATGGATTGCGTTGGGCGTCATGTACATAATTTTCTGACCGAAACAATGTGGTTACCGCATTGGCTCGTTGAACTTTTTTATTGCTTTGGGTTTCACTGTATGTCTGATACTGACGAAATATTTTTTCTTTTATCAGTCCGAGCAAAAAACGTCACTCTTCTGCCAAATGATTGCGCAACTCTCAGAATTATCACAGGCAGCGCAACCGACATCATTCCACCACGTCCTCCGTGCGCTGGACGACCGCGGAAGGCTGCTGAGGGTGTACACCCAAAACATCGACGCGATCGAGCAAAAATGCGGGCTCTCCTTCGGCGTCCCAGAGTTCGAGGGCAAGCGATCAAAGTCTCGCTCGAAAGGAAAATCGAAAGCAATCGAAGAGGCCGTTAACCCCACGGATGATGCGCATGCGCAACCCGTTGCCTCGAGCAGTCGGCTGCCGTCGCCCCCCGTGGAAACGCCGCGGTGCATCCCTCTGCATGGGACCCTCCAATCGATGCACTGTCAGATCTGCAACCACTCGTTTCCGCTCCTCGAGTACCTACCCTCGCTCGTGTCCGGCCAGCCGCCGTCCTGTCCGGAGTGCACGTCGTTGGAGGCGACCCGGCAGCTCGTTGGCAAGCGGCCGCGTGGTATCGGGAAATTGCGTCCGAGCGTGGTATTGTACAACGAGGCGCACAAGGACGGCGAGGGCGTGGGTGATGTGGTGCAGAAGGATCTGATAGGGTCGTCGAAAGGCAAGGGTCGGAGTGGCGCGGATTTGTTGTTGGTGGTGGGCACGAGCCTGAAGGTGCCAGGGACGAAGCGTATGGTTCGGGAGTTTGCCAAGGCCGTTCGGTCGCGGGTTTCGTCGTCTGCGAAGGAGGAGAGTGGCTCCGCCTCCACCACGCCTGGTGCGTCGTCGGGCTCTGGCCATGGACTGGCGACACCCGCACCGTCGCCTCGTCGCTCGCCAACAGCGGACGAGGAGCCTGTGATGGCAAGCCCGAAGGCGGTCTACCTCAACCTGGACTTTCCGGTGCCGACGAGAGAGTGGGAGGGCGTGTTCGATGCGTGGATACAGGGTGATGCGCAACAGTTCGCGGAGATGCTGCAGACGGAAATCGAGAAGGAGGCAAGGGCAAAGGAGGTCGCGGTAGAGAAGAAGCGGAGGAGGGACGAGGAGGCTGCTGCACTGGCGAATGCGGTGGAGCATGAGCTTCCGGACCTTGGGCGGATGCGGATGCAGGAGCAGAGTCGGGGGAGTGGCAGTGGCAGTGGGATTCGCAACGTCGGGACGAATGGGGTGCCTGCGGGTCCGAATTCGAGCGCGAACGTGAAACGGAAGTCTAGTAGCGCGCAGAGTGCGCCGAGCAAGAAGAGGAAGTCCGCGACGAGTGTACATGTGCCGCTTTCGCCACCTCATACACCGCCCTCTGCCCCCAAACGCGTCGCTGGGTCACGTCACCGTCACCATCGTCATCATCGGGATACGGACATGGACGTGGATATGCGCGAGCCGCCTCCTCCGCCACCCCCGCCGGCGAAGCTTCTGCTGCGCATACCGCCGTTGCATTCTCGTCCGTATTATGTGCCAGAGGTGTACATCACGTCCACGCCTCCGCAGTACGTTCGGCCGTATGAGCTTGTGGGGTTGAGTCGAAGGCGGAGTGTTACGCCTCCTACGCCTCCTCTTGTTGTGGATGGTGATGACGATGACGATATGACGGCGCCGACGCTGCAATACGGCGGCAAGCGCCTGAAGGCGGGTCGTGGCTCTCGGCCTGCACCTTCGCATTCTCGACGCTTGAATCGTGATGGAGCATCGCGGTCTTGCAGCTTATCTCGGACCGTCCCACGTCGTTTGTCCGTGATCTCTCCCCCTCCCCCTCCCACGGCACATCAGGCGTTATCTCACGATATCTCGAGTCCTCGCTTGCCGTCTGACATGCTTGTGCGAACGCTGCAGCTGGGGATTCGGGATCCTGCTTAGGGCTCGGAACAGTGAACACTCGCTCTCATCTCTGGCGCTGCGTATATTTATTACGTTTATTTATTTTGTAAATAATCCATTGAGTCTTGGCCCTCACTGGGCGGGAAAGGGGGAAGAGGGGTTATCGTGCCCAGGTGCAACTACGAAGAATAATTTGGTCGGGTGTACATAAATACTGTTGTTTTTTGAGATGATGTACACTGTATTGTGTAGCTTGTTGAACTTAGAGCAGGTCTGTTGATATTGACGTTGATCTTTTCCGTGTCTGCTCCTGCTAGTGTGAGGCGCATGACAGGCCGGTTCTCGATGAGCAGGCTAGTTATCCGGACAGAATAGATAGGAGACTCGAGTAGGTTACTTATGTACAGTATATATGACGATGATTAGCGTCTGTCTCCTCCGATAGATCCACCTGTAAGGACAACAATAAACACCTGGTACCAGATAAGTAGAGTACAGTATCGCTGTTGGTACCACCAAAAAGAATATTCGGGAGCCGACGAGGTTGGTTGGAGCATGACCAAGAAGTGATGTTTAGTTCCTGCAAGAAATCAGGTATACGAGCCTCTTCTCATTCGGTTATCTCTCCTTCTTCAAGTTCGTCTTCATATCCATGTGCTCGTTCGCCTCCACCAGGTTTGACCATTCCACTTTCAGTGATTTGCCCGCTTTCGATAGCCTCATCGTTGTATCTTTGATTGCCTGGTATAGTCGGGTTTTGCATTACCGACCCGGTAAATGTCGATTCTGTTGCTCTTTGACTCATAGAGGGAGGGTGGGATGCACCATCGTGATGGTGGTCGTGCACCTCAGCTTGTGGGATTACACGATCACGTTGTTGTGATATAACTGTGAAACGACGTGTTCAGGGTCATAAGAGGTATCAAATCAGGGAAACAGTCTTACGTGGTACAGGTTTTCTTACGCCAATGTCCTTGGTCATCAGCGCGTCCATATCGTGGTCCTCCCCGCGCTCCCGCGAAGAAACATGTGCATTACGCTTGGCCAGAGAATTGGCAGCATTACTCCGCGCCTTTGCAGCTTCACTCTTCTTTTTCCGTTCTTGCCTGTCCCATTCCATGTATTCTTCTAAGAGAATGCGTATCAACAGTCAGAATGTTGTATTTCATGCAATGAGGTGGGAAATCAAATATACCGAATGATTCAAAAAAGGGAACTCCATGTTCGTCTTGCTTGGGACCGGCATTCACTTTCCCAGTATCTGTCATGTTCGTATCCGTTGCAGGAGCGGGGGTATCTTATAACAGATAAAGTATATTAGAAAGAAAAATGGTGGAAGAACGGAATGATGGAGTATCAGAATGAAACCCTCACCTGCACTGTCTCCTGTCGGGAGAATAGCCTCACGTCTGTCGTCGACTAACATTGAATCATCCGTATCTCTTGCAGGTTCGGGAACATCATGTACGATTCCGGATCCGACTTGCCCACCAACTATAGACCCCTCATATCGATACAAGTTACGACTGGGCTGCAGATTTTGAGCTAGAAGTGCGGGTGAAACATGGAATGATCAGAAAATCGCTGGGAATCTTTTCGTGAAGATGCTCACCTTGCACCGAACGCAGCGGCTCAGGTGATTGAGACCCAGAGCTTGACGAGTCTTCCCAGTCCGATGAGTCGGGCGTGTTTAAGGGACCGGGCGACGACGGTTCCACCTTGCACGATGACTGATACGCCTGTGGTCTGGCGGACTTGTAATCTGCCACAGACGGCTGTGGATGTGAACGATGTTTAGGTCGCGGATGACGAATTGATGAGTTGGTAAAGAGGGACGAGAACGACAGTGCTCGTCGCTTTATGGTTGAGTTTGCGCCCGTGTTTGACGTTGATGCCACTGGAGACTTGATTCGGGAGGACGACGCGACAGGCATAGGTGGTGCTGAGGATTTGAATTCATGTGGCCTTTCTCGCCTCATCGGCCTGGTCGCGGTCAGCCCAGGAAGGGGATCCTGGCCGGGGCAACGCTAGGATGGCTTCTTTGAGCATAAAGGAAGAAAGGAAGACATTACAGAGTACCGACCTGAAATCGGAATGAGCAGATATCAAAACCGCTTTTTCCCTTCTTCATTTCGGCCTGAATCACAATATGATGACTTAAGTTGGATGTCAGTCTCGAAGAGAGGGAATGCTCACCTTCATCACGGTATATAATCCATCATAACGGTATCTAAGAACGACGGTGCAATTGAGAAATGAATAGTTTAGGCTTGGTTCACGGGTTGAAAAATCCATACCCTACTGCGGGAGCATAATCAGACTTGAGCCCAGATCCACGGATTACCCGCACTGGTGTTCCCGTTTTGCATGAGGTCTGGACAATGTAAGTTAAAAAAATGCTTGTCACACAAGTTGTGTGTGTATACTGACTTTGAGTGAGAGATTTCCGAGTGTCCATTCCTGATTCCTGATTTGTGCATTGCTCCACTTTTCCCCTGAGCCTTTGTCACGTCTTGCTTGGCCACCTATTCATTGCGGTTGCTTCATGAAAAAAGAAGGATCTTGATGTGCGAACAGACAAACTTGCCTTGGCCAGTATATGTACTTCAGAAGAAGAGTTTGATTTCAGTTTGCCTAATGCCAAAAAAAAGGAAGAAGGGAGATATCTCACAATTTATCGCCTTTATCGATGTCATCCTCGTAGCCTCCCGAGCTATTATAGCCAAGCGAAGACATAAGAATCGCCCAGGATCAGATTCGAGAGGTAGTGGGCACTCACAGGACTATAGAGTAAGCCCCTATCGAGCCCCGACCATGAATACCATTCGAAAGGTGGGCGTGAACACCATCGTCACAGAGCTCGCGTCGTCCAGGCCATCTAGAGCCAACAGGAAAGCCAGGGATTTCTCCAAAGCGAGCCCTGGTTGAAGAATGCAATACCATCAGTCGACAGAGATTGGATGGTTCAACAGATATACAACTTACGGATTACGCCCAGGAGCGGGATTCATGACACTTCCTTTGAATGCCAGCGGCATATTGTCGTTGTTGAACGTTGAGATGCAGTCAAAGTTCAACTTCACGTTCAACGTTCAACACGTTCCAAGTTCAACATATGCGACCAAATTATTATTAGTAATCTAAATTTGGCCAGACCTGTCACGTGAAGTGTGCTATCTTGATACTGACTTGGGTCTCCGGTCCGTTCCGGAATTTTCTTCTCGACTTCATTCTGAATCTAAGCAAGGCCCTTCATATTCGACGATTGATATGGCCGTTGAATGGCAAACATGCTCAAGTGTTAGCAACAGGGTATAGGTAACCTGTAGACAATTTCATATGGTGAGTCTCGAAGTCTTTTGTTTCCAACCGCGTCTCATACTGCACTGCGAGTTCATGTTAATTACTGGTTTACAAGTTAAACAAATTACAAGTTGGAATACACTTAAGCACGGCCCCGAAACGACTTCGATATCTTCATAAATTCGGATCGTCACTTTCTTCGGGTTATCATGCTATGCATGCTAGCAGCAGCCGGTTTCGTCCGTGGCGAGGGCTTGGATTCTACATTGTTAGGCGCGCTCTTTGTACGCTTCGCTGGGGGGTTCAGCGGCACCTCTTCGGCCTCCTCTTCAATAGGTGCCAAGGGGGGTTGGTAGGATTCCAGTTTCCTCTTCTTGCTTCCTGTAAGCCCGTATCCCTCCTTATCGTGGTCAGGCGTCCAGTCTTCTTTGTCCGGAAGGACTTTGCGTGTCTCTTCAAGGATATCAATAATATCCTGATACTCGATGTCGGTATTAATTTCCGGAAACATCTTTTTCCTCAATTTCTCGACGCAGGGCTTTAGATCTTCAAAATAGGGTGCAAACAATCTCAAGACGATGAGGTCGAAGGCGCCTGCCGAGGACGTCATAACTCCCGCTTTGCTGCGTCCGACTTGCCCGAAGGTTTTGGCAGCAATCCACGTCTTGATGTCTGTTTCCATAATGTCGAAGTTCTGCCTCTCAGCGTTGTTAGGCCCTGCGTAATGCCAGCAGATCCAGAGCAACACATAGAAGAACGACTCCAAGTCGTGACGAGACTTCTGTTCCTCCCCATCTGGTAGTCCCATTAGCAGCTCAATGGCCATGAACGGCAGTGTTCCCTGTAAGATAATATTTAAGGTAAGTATCTAATTTCAATATGACGAATATGTTTTCTTACGGTTCGGTGACCAACAGTGGCGGTGTCTCTGCCCAGTCCGTCTTCCCTCATGAGAGCGTAATCGAGATCAATGAGTATCCCCCTCCGCATCCGACTACTCTCCCCGGCGTCCGCGATCTGCAGTTGGATGGAAGACGCCTCTGAATCCCGTTCATCTGTAGAATTTGGCTCCGTCTCCTTCGGTAAAGTGGGTCGATACATCATTATGTTGTTCACGCTGATATCTCGATGTAGAATCTTGCTTTGTTCTACCAGTCGCCGATGGGCTGTTTAAAAGTTAGATAGCTAGACGAACACAACAGTAACTCAGCTCACCTTCAATGGCGTCGATCAGCACCGAAATCAATTCTTTCTTCGTCGAGAAATAAGGCAATCCCTGGGCGAGCGGGGTACTGACTATCCGGCGATGGGCTCGAATCTCCAGCTTCACGTACAAATCTCTGTCGTGGTAATTCTCAGCGTCAATCACTTCCCGGATATAAGCCGTCGTGTCATCATTGCCGTTAACCTGCACAATCTCCTCTGCGACTATATGTGCAATCCCCTCCAGGTCACCAGCCATTTTCATTATTTCGGGTTCGGTAAGGTCTCTGGAAAGGTCGGCCCAGGTGTTCTTGATCACACAGTAGGCGCCATCGAAGCTAGCCAGGCCAAATATACAAGCTGATGGGCCACTGCGGCACTGTGGCACGGTTTACGATGAAGGCGAATGGGAAAGGTAGTTCAACGTGCTTAAAGCGTTGGATATTGGGCGATGTCACGTTACCGCGCCGGACAATCAGGCACATTCACTTTTGGAGGAACAGTTACAATGCAGATTAAGATTAGATGAGAACAAGATTAGAATTACAGTAACATATCGCTCAGTTAATCATCCACCTTTCCCGGGCATCTTGTGAATATACTTGTACATTTACATGGCTTATTCCTCTAGACGCCGAACTTCGTACCCTCGACGATGAGGAGAAGGCATTTTTTCGGAGAGGAACCAAGATCTCTGACAACGAAGAATTAAAGAAGCGTATTATTGCTGTACAGACTGAAGCATATCCGGTGAGTTCGATAGTTATGCACTAAAGGATAATTCGCACTCAATTTATGTTCTTATGTTTTCCAATACCCTTATATTCGCATCTTTGAGTTTGCCAGGTCTGTTCATTTTGAATACTGTAAGGTTAATGTCAGCTTCCTCAGGACTGATCGTTTTCTCTTAGGTTACAGTTAGGCCGCCTCCCTGCATACGATGACCTACTCAAGCTTGGTAGGGAACGCAAAGGCGCCATATTCACCGACCTTGGATGCTGTTGTTCGTATTATTTTTATTCATATATTTACCCTCGACGTTTCATTGATATCACCCTCATAGTTGGAAAGAATGTCAGGAAAGCTGTTCAAGGCGGCTACCTGCAGAGAAATGCCTGGCGTCGGATCTTCGTACCGTAATTACCGTCTCTTCATACACTATATTCCGCCCAAACTTCATCTAGGTCTCTGGGACTTCGGACACAGCATGTACGCCTAGTTTTTGGTCTCTCAGAGATGGGTAACCAGAGGCAAAGCGTTTGATGTTGGAATAATTTGGAGGAATAAACATGATTTTGAGCTGTGAATTCCGAGGACCGTCTGTATAGAATCTACTTAAATATCTGTTCCGAGTGGTTGCTGTGAACGTTAAGCGTTGCATTGAGGCGTTTACAAGACCGAGGTTACTTGTGGATGTGAGTATCATCTGACGTCGATGAAGTTAAGTAGCAGCGTCGTCCCGGAACAGGCCCGGCAAGGGCCCGGCTCCGCTTATGTGCATCGTATTAGCCGAGTGCCTTCTCACGAACTTCGTTCATTGCGACTCTCATGAGCCTCATTTAAGTAAGCATGCGAAACTTCGAAATGTATCCGTTGACAGCAATAATTAATCCTTTTCTCAGAGTACGTCTCCCAACTGGCATATTGGCAGAGCCAGCCCGAACTTGAACGTGATCCAACGACGCACCACATGAACATCCTAGAAGATGAGAGATAGATTTGGAGGTGCTCGCGCATAAGCGTCATCGCCCTTTCTCGAAGGTTTT
Organism: Flammula alnicola; assembly: GCA_015499995.1. Classification (NCBI taxonomy): domain Eukaryota; kingdom Fungi; phylum Basidiomycota; class Agaricomycetes; order Agaricales; family Strophariaceae; genus Flammula; species Flammula alnicola. Next base: position 12,329 of record JADNRV010000589.1, read on the forward strand.
CACACATGAGTGAGCCAAGCGCGTGTTCTCTTGATAAAATGGCAAATTCTACTCACGCCGTTCGCCCTTTCCCAGAATCTACTCGCCGTATTGTCCTTCCTTTTCCATATTTCAAAAATCGACAAGACCAAGAAGCTCTCAGAATCTCCAGTGTTATCCCGGCGTGGTAGTGGAGATGTCTACTAGCTTGCTGCTTGGTGGGTAATTGGAGACGTCCGGAAACCAGAATACAATTCCCGGGCACCTATATGTAAGGTCGACAAACAATGCACGAAGAGATCACAGCGCAATTCTAGCCATGCTATTCCCCTCAGTTTCCATTATCCTCGCATTTTCTGCTTTTGCTTTTTCTCAAGACACTAGCTTGTCCGAAGTCAAAAGGGTTTTTGACCAGGCTCATGTAAGTTGAAACTCTTTATTCCGATTCTTGATGCTTAGATTTATTCTACGAACAAGATCCCAGGAAATATAAGCCTTACTTTCAATCCCAAAGCCTTATTGGAAGTGACTTTCCCTGAACCTGTTGGTAAATCGATTGTGCTGCACGCTGGTATTCAGCTTCCCAGAAATGGTATACACTGCTTCAGTCTATATCTCAATTACCTGCTCATAGTCTGTTACCAGCGACGGCCGGTCCTCCTAATTTCCGCGTCGTAGGGTCCGCAGGAAGAGGTCCTTTCGTAGTCGCCGCTGTTGACCTCGATGCTCCCACTCCCCAGACGCCAACGTCAGCTCAAATCCGGCACTTCTTAGGGGGAAACTTCTTCTTTGAATCTAGGAACTCCTTGCTTCTCACAAACACCACCCCCGCGCTTAGTCAATTCCGTCAACCTACTCCTCCTGCTGGATCTGACCCTCATCGGTATGGGCATAGTTCTGTAATATCCACATAACCTCGAATACCTTATTCATTTGACATCTCTGTAGATATGTTTTCCTTCTCTTCGAGCAGTCAACGGCCTTCAACGGCCAGACTCTTGTCACGCCGGCCACTTCTATTGCAAATTTTAACATTAGCCAATTCGCTGGTGCAGTCGGACTTGGTCAACCCATTGGAGGGACATTTATGTTGGTTGGGCCGGATCCCTCGGCTTAAGTGGTCCCATTTAGCCCTCACTCGTATTAGAGGCGCCATTGTTGCGTATTGGCTCGGTCCCGCAGCCTTGAAATGAATGTATTCTGCCTCTTGAAAGTTGAAACGCCAAGTCGCACCGCTGCAGTCAGCCTCATTTGCAATGCATGACTGGAGACAGAGGTGAAACTAGTTTCGGCGCCGGCCGACACTTGATAGACTCGGTCTGCTTGCGTTTTAAGTATCCCCTTCTGGATTGCTCTCATATCGTAGAACCTTGTTCACCTGCAGCTTACCCATTTCCACAGAATCGCTTCCCTTGAAATGTCAAAGGACGGGTGAAATAAAGAAGAATTTAAAGAACAGACCCGTGCGTGGGTATCTTTAAATTTGATGAACTCAACCCAAGTACTGTCAACGGATTGATGAAGAGATGCAACGGAGATGTTGTGCTTCAGGCCGAAAACAAAACGATTGCGGGTCTCCGTCGTTCAAAGCTCATGCCCCGTTCGAACGTATTATGCAAGAATATCGATGTCCCTCAACCGTCAGATTAATCGACCGGCGAGGAGGAACTTGTGTACAGTTGCCAATTTATGCGCCTGCGAACTTGAAGCTTGTGAACACATCATGATCATGTCCATCTTTTACAATGTTTGCTTCGCGTACCTATTTTATAGATAGTGATTCAAACCTCCAGTCTACCTCGAGTAGCCTTCACAAAGAGGTGACCGCCGTCGAGCCGCTTGGCAACTCGACTGGCTCGAGTGTGTCGGGCTGAGGCATTCATGCAATCTCGACCAAACCACCCTTCGAACAGAGGCGAGAAAAAATGTGAAATCTCGTTCTTCTCATTCCTGACTTCCGGAATAGTATCACGACAAAGAATTGCAACAATATATATATATACCGCCGACGTTACTCTCCATTATTATCTGCATGCCACGACGCTACCGCAATTGATAGAGGCGCAGCAAATAGCCACTTACGAGGATTGACGTCAACTTATCCGCGGATATTCCCAATGGCGCTACATAGCAAAATGTATAACTAAACATTCTTATTCGCGAGCCCAAGTGCGATGGAAAGGTACTAACCGAGGTCTAGTGCCCCTTCTCAATGCTCAAGGGCGCCTGTGAGTCTATTAACGCCCGGAATGAAGAATATGTTCGTTCCGTCAGAAATACTGATCCGTCCACGAACACCCATTCGTCAAAAGTACTCAGTGCTCGGCGAGCGCTCAAGCCGCTGGTAGTTAAGGCACCATTGTGGGCCTGCTCTCAGACTGACTGTTCAAACATTGATATCTACTCCGGATAATAAGGGATGCATAAGGGATGCATAATTATGCCATGTCAGATTTTTACCGCCTTGGTCTGTGTTCCGGTAACATCATGCCCAGAATAGTTAAAGTCGGTGAATTCTACCCAAAGTACTGCAGTGCCCTCGAATCAGACGTCGGGTCTATTATTAGACGTTATTCAGAGTCGGGATATCCGAGGGCTGCGAGACAGATTTTGCGTTTGTTTGTGACCTGGGTGTCGAAACTAGCATTTCCTGACTCGACTAATAGGCCAGGGATGAGTAGATGCTGTACTTCATTGGGAGTATAAAAGGTACTTGGGTTTCGCAGTTTGAGAATCAGTACCCCGCAGCAATGCATTCTTCCTCTCTTTTATCATTCGTTCTCGCTTCTGTTCTTATTTCTCCATCCCTTGCCGTTACTATCACTCAAGCCTCGCAGTTAAAGACCAAAACATATGATTATATAATTGTTGGGGGTTCGTATGTCTCTACTGAAGCATATCGATTTGCTACTAACTTTGAGTAGCTGGAAACGCTGGACTGGTCGTCGCTAACCGCTTGACAGAGGACCCAAACGTTTCCGTACTCGTCCTCGAGGCGGGTGTCAGGTAATGCGATTTGCTTCACTCTCACCTCCTTATTTTGCCAAATTTTTTTATTTTCCTTCTAGTGACCAAGGGGTCCTTCCAGTTGAGGTACCTTTCTTGGGACCAACCGTAACTCCTAGTGAGCCCAACATTTGGCATTTAATCTACCATCTATATGTGTTGAGCATAAATTGTGCAGATACACCTTGGATTGGAACTATACTATAACAGCCCAACAGGGAATGGGGGGCCGAACATTCCCTTACCCTCGCGGAAAGATTTTGGGCGGGTCTAGTAGTGCGAGTAAGTGTGCAGCACGAAACTGAGGGATCTTCATAATAATTTTTTCGTACTTGTTAGACTATCTCTTCCATCAGTTCGGTACCGACGAGGACTGGAATAGGCTAGGATCCCTCTCAGGTGATTCTGGATGGACCTGGGCCAATATGAAGCAATACGTTCAAAAGGTTAGTTGATTCCACCAGAGTCGATGTTGCCCGGCGCTAATTGTCAACATTGCAGCACGAAAAGTTTGTACCTCCGGTTGATGGCCACAATACCACGGGTCAATTCATCCCATCGCTCCATGGTTTCAAGGGCGAAGTATCGGTCAGTCTTCCCGGAAATAACCAAACCATCGATCCTCTTGTCCTCCAAGCAACAAAGCAATTGGCGGAGTTTCCATTCAACGAAGACACAAGCGGTGGCGATCACAGTCTCCTCGGTATTGGTTTCCTCCAATCTTCCGCTGGTGGAGGTGTCAGAAGCAGTTCATCTACAAGCTACCTGGCCAACGCAAACGGTCGTCCGAATCTGACCGTCCTCATCGATGCTACTGTGGTGAAACTCCTCCAAACGGGAACTGGCCCCTCAGGCACCAAGGCATTCCGTAGCGTCCAATTCCAGAGCACACCCGGAACCGGAGCAACTCCAGCAGGTAAAATTACTTGGGACATTGTGAAGTAAATATCATTGATGATTTACCTAGGAGGACCAGTAACCACAGTCACAGCGCGCAAGGAAGTTATTCTCTCCGCTGGCTCCGTCGGGACACCCCAGATTCTCCAACTTTCCGGCATCGGTAACAGCGCTGACCTCAAGAAGCTGAACATCAAGAGCACTATCGACAACTCTGACGTCGGAGAGAACCTGAGTGACCACACCTTGCTCCCCAACATTTTCAGCGTCCAGGGCGACCAAAGCTTCGACCATATCTTGAGGGACAGCTCCCTGACCCAGGACGCGTTGAGCCAATGGGTCCAGAACAAGACCGGAATGTTTGCAAACAACGTCGTCAACAACTTTGGTTTCGCACGAATTCCTAGCAATGCAACAATTTTCAAGACCATTAAGGATCCTGCTGCTGGCCCTAAATCTCCACACTGGAACTCATCCTCTCAGTAAGTATTTTCCTATTCTTTAAAACATATCAGCTCTTACTAACCGCTTTGAACAGAACTTCTTCTTCAGCCCCGGCTTCTCCACACCTTCCACTGGAAGTTTTATGACCATCATAATTGTTCTCATCAGTCCAACTTCCCGTATGTCATTGAATCTTATTGAATTTAACGGGTCCTAAGCACTTGATTCATCGTAGGTGGAACCGTGAAAATCAGGTCTACCAATCCTTTCGATCAGCCTCTCATTAACCCCCAGTACTTGACAACTGACTTCGACATCTTCGCCATGCGCGAGGCTGTCAAGGCCATCAAGCGTCTCGCGGTGCACCTGCCTTCTCCAACTACGTGATTGGCCCCTTCGGCAACACCTTCCAACAGGCCACAACCGACGCCGCTATTGAATCGTACGTCAGGGGTCTTACTACGACCATCTTCCACCCTGTTTGGAACCGCTGCCATGTCGACATCCTCGTCCAAGAGCGGTGTGGTCGGCCCCGACTTGAAGGTGAAAGGGCCGACGGCCTTCGCGTCATTGATGCATCTGTGTTCGTAAGTGACCTTCATAAATGAATGTTCTTTATAGAAGATTACCCCATTACATATAGCCCTTCATACCAAGTTGCCACACCCAAGGCCCTGTCTACCTTCTTGCGGAGAGGGCGTCTGATATCATCAAGAAGGAAGACGGTCTCTAATTCGAGTCTAATTATCTTTACAATAGGGCTTCATATTGTAATCCTTCCTTACTCCGAGTCATCTCATTCCTTATATATATTTAGTAACTGGTTTTTATTATCTCCCGCCTTCGGGTTCATATTTATGTCCTTTCTGCACTGGTACCGGATATCTACCCCATATGATATCGTATCACCTTAGACCTTCCCTGGTGTCTTTTTATTCTGTATTACCATCTGTAACCATCCGTAGATATAGATGACACTCTCATCCACCTCAAGTTGTTTGTTCACCAGAAATTTACTTAATACTCGAAGTAAATTCCATACCAGGTTGTGTGGCGTCAATTCAGAGTCAGGCGCATCTAAAGCTTTACAATGGTAAAGCCATTTATCTTGAAATTGGCAAGGAGAGGGACTCCGAGTCGACGAGAATGCATATGATAAAGTACATCTTCTTTTCGCCTAGTATAGGCAAAGGCCACATTAACTGATACTATACTCTAGCGCTATGACTTGGCAAGTGACCCACATTGCTCACAATGCATGGGAAATCGACTCTGCAGGCACCCTGTCGAAGTTGGTGCAAAACTTGAAGTAAGTCGTCCGAAGCTATCAAATGCGCCCAAAGACGAAGATGACCTGATCAGATCCAAAAACTCCTGCAACCCCCAACCTCCGAATAATGCGTCATCAGAAGCTCGTTCCATTCCTGACAAAAGAAGAGTGGTCCTTGATGGCGTGGTATTCAGACTCCAAGGGGCATATCAACATGACCGATTCGCGCTCCAAGATGAGGGTGACTCTCAACGGGGTCCATTGTAACCCGTTGGATTGTGATGCACCCGCATATGATCCCCCCACCCCAGGCCCCTCAGACCAAATACATTGCCACCACCGCCAATGAAATCTGACGACACTCTACGCAGGCATACGACGCGGCGTCTTTCTCCGTGAGAAGTAGGTATGAAGTTGGAGGGTTAGGGGAAGACGAAGAGAGAACCGATGCTGCGTGCACAAGATACATGATTGGCCGAACGCGAGACTGCACCAGCTGGACAGTGCTGAGTGGACAGGAAGGTTGAAACATTTCAGTAGACGCGTCTAACGCAAGTAAAATTCGGTGGTATACATAGCGTGAGAAATTGCCCTTTCACGTGCCAACCTGCCTTTCTGGGAAATCTCACCGCAACGCATCTGTCCCTGCAGGCTTTCTTGCCTTCTTTCGCTTTGCTTTCGCTTCTTCCTTACCTTTTTTTGATACACCTCAGAAGACGTGGAACAAACACAGATAAATCAGGAAAAGAGGCTATGATGATAGGGGCATAGATATTATGCCTGATAATTTCTTTGTGCGCCATAGAAGTCGAACAGTCCAAGCCACACAGGCGCAGTGCGCTCGATGGACTTGCAATTATGCCCATGTCCTTGCGAAGGGGAGAGGAAGAAATCGAACAAGTCGATATGTATAATACCGACTGCAGCAGAAACCGGAAGCAATTGTCCCAATCTTTCTCCAGATGACTCGCAGCCTGGGCGTCTATTTATATTTGGCCCTTCACTACTAAATTTCGTTCCTACCATCTCGCCATTTTCCACCACCACTGAGATTTCTCAATCAGGAAAAGGCCCGACAGGATGTCGTTCTTCCTCTATCTAAGCCCATCAACTTGAAAGGAATAGATGGTCAGGAGATACACGAGATTCCTATTCCGAACAACACGAATGTCGTTGTTGGAATACTGGAGGCGAACCGCAACCCTGAGATCTGGGGGCCGGACTCTTATGAATGGAAGCCTGAACGGTGGCCGACCCTTTGCCCGACACCGTGGCTGCTGCACATGTTCCTGGTATATATTCGGACCTGTACGTCCTTTTATGCATTCAGATTTATGCTCAAGTAATTTATTACTAGTCATGTAGGACGACGTTCATCGGCGGAGGAAGGGCGTGCATGTAAGGCTTCCCGTGATAGATTGTTGTCGTCTCTAAATCATTTCCGGGATTCCAACAATGGATTCAAATTCTCCCAACTGGAAATGAGCAAGTTCTATTCATTATTCTTGAATGTTTTATCTGGCTAACAGTGATATTAAACTTTACATTCAGAAGTGGCACTTTCGCTCCTCGTCGATTTCTTTCGATTTTCTCCCTCAGATAAGGAGATATTCTGGCAGATGAATGCAGTTTCATCGCCAACCTTAGCGAAGCTAAGCACAGACGCGCATTCTCAGCTTCCTCTCATCGTTGAACGTGCAGCATAACTCGTCGCTCATATAGGTGCATTCATGTAGCTTCATTGTTCAAGTAGCCAGGGGATGTTTTAATGTTTGGTCTAATCTGTCAGTCTTTGAGATGTGTTGGCCCATCGACATGTATGATCATCTGGCACTGCGGCCCTGCCGACTACTAAGTCTTTGATGGTCAGCGCTCAGCAAGTTCACGGATTGGTCTACTTACCGTCTAAGTACTACTAAGCAACTACTAATGTAGTACGGTACGGAGCGAAAAAGAGGTCATTATCGCCCAACAATTACAAGCATAGCCAAGCATACCATAACATCAAAACGGGTTTTCGCTTCATTAGCCGCGGGGATATCAATCTATCTCTTCGCCGACGTCTTTCAAGGCCTTGCACAAATTTCTGGAACTCGACGATTCTCCAAAATTACCAAGCCTACGGAAGATTTTTACCCGGCTCCTCAGTCCAACCGCGTCATCATAACTTTGTCAGTTGAAAGATTCAGAGACGGGAGGTTCCTAAATTTCTCACCAACTTCACATCTTCGACTTCTCCAACACCTAAACTCCTGGCTGCTCGTCATCAGCAATCGGTCATTGTCTCACGAGAGTCTTCTGACCTCGTCTCGTTGTCAAGCCGTCTCTCAGCCATGTGCCAGACTGGGGAATGTCTGACGATCTGCATCTGTAACTGGTCATTGAAAGTACCACTTTCAGGAATAATTTACCCATCCTCCGGATTTATCCTGTGCGAGCTCTAGTCCATATTCCTGCAAATCGTGGAACTATCACGCGACTCGCCATTTTTTGGACGAATATAGACTTGGCTCACCAACGTGAAGTCACCCATAAGCTCGCCTGTCAAATGTCGCGGAACGGAAATACCCCTCTGAATCTACAACGTAGACAAAAACTAGTCATCTATCCGGTTTTCCAAGGACTTGGTCGATTTTAAAGGTTCTGAAGCCAATTTTTTCTCATGGGTTTGAGAACGCGTGTAAATGCGCATATCAGGACCGTGAGACCACTTTAGCTCAACCCACTTTGATAAACTCATATCTGTACCTCTTGTCGTCTTTCCCACCTAAGATGTATATCATATTCATCCAAGCCCTCGTCCTGTATACATTATCCTGGGTTTTGTGGAGAATATTTCGACAGTTCTTCGCCAAGTCAGCTCTCGATAACATCCCAGGTCCATCTCCAAAATCGTTATGGAAAGGTACCATTCATTTAGCTCGTCTAATGAACTCTAGCTGACGGCACTTTACAAAGGCGCCTTCCCCCAGGTCTTCAACGTCAACGCCTGGGACTTCCACAGAGAAATGGCAGAAAAATGTATGGCGATCTCATAGTCAACAAGAAAGTCTAATATTGCTTTTAACAGATGGAAGTGTTATCAAGATCAAGGCACTGTTTGGTGTAAGCCCGTTGATGCTCGCTAGAGAAGTTCTTTCCTCAAAGTGGCGTCTAGGAAAACCAGTTATATGTCTTCGACCCAAGGCTATGCACCATATAGTTGTCAAGGTCAGTGAACCATCCACATTCTCCACAAACTCGCAGTTAATCTCGTCCAATATAACTCCAGGATCAATACATATATGAAGAGACTTCGGGATTTATTGAGTGCGACTCGTCCTTGCAGCTCCAGACCGGAAAATAACTAACGCTCATCATTCTCAGAGGAAACAAGGTCACGCTAGGCCCTGGACTTCTCGGAACCCTTGGTAAGGTCCCGTCAGAACGAATACATCTGCGCTGGCGACTAACGGTGCTCCCAGGTGAACAACATCGCAAACAGCGAAAGATGTTAAACCCAGTATTTTCGATTGCGCATATGCGTGAAATGCGTACGTCCTCTTCGATGTTCAACAAGATAAATAATAAATACTTAATGTTTCCGTAGTTCCTACATTCTATACCGTGACCCGCAAGGTCCGTGACTCCTGTCCTTCTAGCAAATCTTTCTCAATGTTATGCTAGCTTCGGGATGCATTCGCTGCAAGGGTCACAAATGGGCCACAGGAGGTTCGTCCTTGTCAGGGACTAACTCTTGACGATACTCATTCTTTGTTTGTGGATAAAGATCGAGGTCTTATCTTGGATGACTCGAACTGCTCTCGAGCTGATAGGTCAAAGTGGTCTCGGATATTCGTTTGACCCATTGACAGACGATAGTGTACCGCACCCATATAGTGTGTCGGCAAAGCTATTCCTGTATGTCTATATTTTTGTCTGTGAAAAATCCGTATATAATAATTGATGCTAATTGATGCGTCATCAGACATGTTTCTTTCAGGATGTTATTCCCTCGTACATATCTACTTTCGACTCTCGTCAAAATTGGGACCCCCAAGTTCCGACGTTTTCTCGTAAACGTTGTTCCATGGAAATCGCTACATGAGCTTCGGGACATCGTAGACGTACTTCATGCCACCTCAGTCGAAATATATGAATCGAAGAAGAAGGCATTACGAGAAGGGGACGAAGCTGTAGCAAGGCAGATTGGACAAGGCAAGGACATTCTCAGTATTTTAAGTGCGTTTTGCTCTTTATTCTCGAATATTTTGCCCAACATTTGGCTTGGACTAGTGCGCGCAAATATGACAGCTTCAGACGAAGACACTTTAACCGAAGAAGAGTTATTAGGCCAAATGTCGTAGGTCCTAAATCGAACATCCTGTAGAGTTTTTTCATAACCCCATTTCCTAGCTCACTGACATTCGCCGCAATGGATACGACTTCTTCCGCGTTGGCACGCATATATTCCTCTTGTCAACGCACCAGGATGTTCAGGACAAGCTTCGTCAAGAAATAAGAGAGGCAAAGGAACAATACGGATCGGATTTACCCCACGATCAGCTGGTCTCTTTGCCATATCTCGATGCTGTTTGTCGAGAAACCCTGAGGCTGTAGTTCAACCAATAGTCTTACTTAATATCAATTAATCAATTTCGAATATTCAGCTATGCACCTGTGTCTGTCGTAACACGAACGTACGTCCCTGATTATCCCTATTTTCAATGGCCACTGATAATATTGTCAAAAGAACCCGACAGACGTCGTTCTTCCTCTATCCAAGCCTATCAAGGGAATAGATGGTCAGGAAATACACGAGATCCCTATTCCGAACAACACGAATGTCATCGTAGGATAATGGCAGCCAATCGCAACCCCGAAATCTGGGGACCGACTCTTACGAATGGAAGCCCGAAAGATGGCTGAAGCCTCTCCCAGAGACGGTACCTTCTGCACATCTCCCAGGTATCTATTCGCACCTGTAAGGCCTTTGATTTGATATAGATTAACTTGGAGTGACTTACCAGCTTATTGTTTAGCATGACGTTCCTCGGCGGTGGAAGGGCATGCATGTAAGTCGCTTCTTGACAATTACCTCGTGGTCGCCTCTGAAATATGACAGTGGCTTCAAATTTTCTCAATTGGAAATGAGTCAATCCGTTTTTTCCTCCTGGCCAACCTTTTCTTATTCACGATAAAAAAAATTCGTTTGCAGAGGTTGTGCTCTTGCTCTTGATAGACGCCTTCCGGTTCTCTCCTTCAGACAAGGAAATATTTTGGAATATGAGCGTAATTGCAGTGCCTACCTTGGCGAAGAGCGGAAAACTACGCCTGAGCTCCCTCTCATCGTCGAGCGCGCAGCATAGCTCGTGTAATAGGTATGCCCCGTTTAATGTGTAGTTTTGTTGAACCGTCGAACAATTCACCTTCGTCTCCCAGTGAATTCATCGAGAATATTTCTTAAAGGTTCTCGGGTTTGATGCATTTGTACATAGTATCCATTTGTGAATAATAACGCTTGCAATTGATTATTGAATAACGCTCCATACCATAGAGCGCAAGCGCATCTGGCCACTGATGCATTCCACTGCTTG